>JZKD02S1359592.1:49115-87450 GCA_000966675.3 Picea glauca
TCTCCATAAAAGATAAAAACTATCTCTAAAATCCATATACTTTGGACATGCCTCTAAGTCTTACAAACACCGGATTGATAATAAATGCACTCTAATTTACTTGGGTAGATTTGGACCTCAACACACGTTCTTCTGTAATTCTTTGTAATTGTGGGTTTTACACTTCCGAGGTTGTCTGAATCCCTACACAGCTTCCAGGTGGAGATTGGTGGCCTCCCACCTAATCCAACTGGCGTATTTTGGAAGTTTTCATGTCAGTACATCTTTGTGTACTTCTAGGGCCGTTTTGGGGCCCTAAACAATGTTTTTTTGGCTTGCCACAGTCAAACTGTAAATGGTGTCAGATTTTGACGACATAATGTGTAGTTCTCAAAAATACATTTCCAAAGGGCTATCACACACCTAAAACGGAGGTCATATGAAAAATTTATGACCTCGATAATTTGAGGTACAAACTTAACCATCGGGGCCCACATAACTTTTGGTGTTTCATCTCCTAGGGTTAGGTTTTTGGATGTCCAGGGTTTTGGAATTCATGAGTAATGTTAAAAATTCCTCTGGAGCCTCATTGTAATCATTCTACTCAGAAATATGTGCATATCATCCACATAAATTCTCATAGATAACTACCACCATTTGAGAAAGTTGTTTTCAATTCTGTAGTTTTATAGTTTCAACCTATTTTATTTATTCAATAGAAGTTATTTTTCACTGGATATCTGTTGTTGTTCTTTGTATCTCTTTTTTATTGTATTCAGTTTGTTGTTTATTTTGTTCCGCTCATAAATACAGATCAGTGGTATCATAGTGGTATTCTCTTCATTTATTTTTCTTCGTGCATGTCCTCGACAAGATCTGGGTATAAGAAGTTGGGACTCAAACTAGTCGAGCCTTTGAAATTTCAGTCACGTCGAACCCGTCCACAACTCATGGGGGATGAGAAGAAAGATGATGGAGTAGGATATCCTTTTAAACTGTTGCTCGAGGAAGACCTTGCATGAAAAAGGAATTAAATGATGAACAACTTTGCACAGATCCTTTGGCGACTTCCCACATGAGACACATCTTCATCAGGCGACCACAGAACCCCCTTCAAGGTACAAGTAAATTTTGATATTTCATTATTTGAAGGACTGATGGGTATCGATGCTTTAGATAAATGGTTGAATCTGATCGAAGGGTATTTTCCAGTCCACAATTTTTCTGATAGGGAAAATATTAATTCTGCACTCCTCAAGGTCGTCCCACATGTTAAAGACTAGTGGGATACTTAATCCGAGAAAAGGGAAATGGAGGAATCTACAATATTTGTGATCACCCCCACATGGGATTCCTTCAGGAATTCCATTAAAGAACAATACTACCCTGTTGGAATCTACGAGGACTAGTACACAAGATGGACCACCCTGCGTCAGGAAAGGGACTGGACAATACCATATTTCACCAATATTTTCCATACCCTATGCACCAAATTGGGTATCAAAGACTCTGAATGACATATGGTACTCAAATACTAGAGTTTTCTGCATAGATACATTCAAATAGAAATGGATTTTATGGACATCACATCATTGGGTACGAATTATAGATATATTGTCAATATCGAGAAAAAATTTAAGCAGAAGAGGCGAGAGTTTGGATCTGCAAACTCCTCACAACTGAAGCAAGGAAAAGGTGGCCCCAACCCACAAAAAAAGGGACAGAGCAAAGTTGGCCACTCTCAGGACAAACAGTCCAAGCCACAACACAAGAAGGGTAATGAGAAGTCAAAGAAGGACACAAGAAAGTGGTGTGAATACCTTAAAATCCCTTAGCACAACAACGAAGAATGTCACTCCAAGCAGTCACTGGTGGTTGAGCTAAAACCTTCCGAGTCTGAGGCATATTCTGAATCCAAATCAAATCCATAAGGAGGGAAGCAGATTATTGATTTCAAACCCAGTGCCACTATTGATACCACCAAAGTCCAACCAAGTGAACTAGAAGAACTAGAGGAAGGGGAATGACTCTTTCACTCATAGATGTGGGTAAAGGGGGCTCCACTTCATTTCATTATCAATAAAGATAGTCAGAGGAACCTGATCTCAGCAGAGGTCATCAAATGGATGGACCCATCGTTAAAACCACACCCACAACCCTACACCATCGACTGGCTTCACCAAGGAATAGATATCCGCATAAGCCAATAGTGTCATTTTCCTTACTGCATCAAGCCCTTCAAAGATGAGGTATTGTGTGATATTTCTCCCCTTAAAGTTTATGATGTTCTTTTAGGAAAACCATATTTGTGGAAGAAACATGCTGTGTATGAGTCTAGACCCCGCAATGTTATTATTACTTGGGGTAGACAATTGTACACGATACCAGAGGTAGTTCCTCCTACTGCTATTACTTTAATCTCTTCTAAGAAAAGTAGTAAGGTCATTTCATAGACGAGGAAGTTTTTCTTCTTTGTGATTCGTGCTCACAGTAAATATAATGTCTCCTCCACATCCATGATCTCTACACAGAGCCTCTCTTTGCAACAAAAGCAAGTGGAAGAAATCATAGAAGAGTACAGAGACACCTCTCCTCACCCACCAAGGTATCGACACATTTCCAAGTCAAGCATCTAATTGATCTAACCCTCGTTTCACCTCTACCTAATGGACCAGTTTATCTTCGCTCGCTGATGGAAAGTGACGAAATCAAGGATCAGATCCAAGAGCTTCCTCAAAAGGGGCACATTCGACCCATCTCCTCCCCTTGAGGAAGCCCGATTGTACTGGTGAAAAATAAATACAGGACTTGGCGGATCTGCATTGATTACAGAGAATTAAACAAAATCACAGTCAGGAAATGGTACCCAATTCCCCGAATTGACGACCTTATTGACGAACTCAAGGGGGGAAAGTTCTTCCGAAAGATTGACCTAAGGTCTGGCTACCACCAGGTTCCTGTTGAACCAATTGATGTATGGAAGACAACTTTCAAATCTAAAGAAGGTCTCTTTGAATGGCTGGTCATGCCCTTTGGCCTAACAAATGCACCAACAAATTTCATGAGGTTGGTGGATGATGTATTGATACCCTTAAAAAAATATTTTGTGGTGGTATATCTATATGACATCCTCATCTTCAACAGAACTTGGGAGGAGCACATGCAACATATTCAGCTAGTTTTGATCACTCTACGACAAAACAAGCTATATGCCAACTTGGAAAAATGATCCTTTGGCATGAACAAGGTCCAATACTTGGGATACATTGTTGATGAACATGGGGTAAATGTGGATCTAGCTAAGATCCAAGTCATTAGTGATTGGACAGCCCTGACCACACTAACCGAGCTTTGAATCTTCTTGGGACTTGACAAATTCTACTAAAAGTTCATGTTGGGATTCTCCCATATCGCATGAGCCCTCAACCACGTGACCAAGGGTTGTGGAAAGGAAAACTTTGCGTGGGAGAAGGCACAACAACGAGTATTTGATGATATAAAGAATCGCTTATGCTTAGCTCCAGTACTCTCCTTACCTGATCTACAACATCTGTTCGATATTGAGACTAATGCATTTGACTATGTTATAGGCACAGTTCTCACTCAACACGATCATCCAGTAGCATACCATAGTGAGACACTCTCAGATATTGTCTAGAAATACCCCACCTATGGCAAGGAATTGATTTCCATTGTACAAGCCTGTCGTCGATGGAAACATTACATTCTGGGAAAGGAGACAATCATCCACACTGATCACAAGCCTCTATAGTTCATACAGACACAAGGGAAGTTGTAGAATGATCACCATCAGAAGTGGTCCACCTACCTTCAATAGTTCCATATCAACATCATTCATAGGGAGCACAAATCATGTCACTAACTACCTCAGTCGAGCTCCCATAGCTTCACTCACCATCGTGCCCCATTCTTGTGGACATGAGGAATTTGAGTGGCCCCAAATTTATCAGTAAGATCTGGACTTTTCCACCACCTATCAGCTCTTGGGTATAGACACGATTGTCATTGATTTTCATATTTAGGATGGACTGTTATGCCATCTGGGCCATCTCTTTGTTCCTGCAAGCGAATGTGCAAAGATGATTTGGGAGGCTCACTACAATCGGATGGAAGGACATTTTTGCATGGAGAAAACTATGGAAATTCTACAGAAACATTTTTATTGGCCAAAACTTCGACAAGACGTCAACAAGTATATTCAATATTGCACTACATGTTCCATTTCCAAGCCATCCATCAAGAAGCAAGGATTATACACCCCTCTTCCTACTCTCGAGAGGCCTTGAGAATCCATCTCGATGGATTACATGTCTGGCCTTTCATCCACCAAGCAAGGAAATGATTACGTATTGGTGTTGGTTGATCAATTTTCAAAGATGGCCATTCTCTCAATATGCAAGAATAGCATCACAATGACAATTACTTCCAAGCTCTTCTTCAAATGAGTGTGGGTCCATTTTGAGATACCAGAGACCATCATCTTCGATCAGGACAACAAGTTCCTCAACACATTTTAGTCAAGTCTCTGGTCACTGTTGGATACCAAGCTCACTAAATCCACTGTCTTCCACCCTCAAACCGATGACCAAACAAAGGTTGTCAATCATATTATTGTGCACATCTTGTATATGTATAAATAAAAGCATATTCTCACATGGGATGAGAGTCTTCCCTATGTTCAACACAACTACAACATGGCTCTCCATAGCTCCACCGGTCATAGCCCCTTTTAGGTGGGGTTGGGATTCCAACCCTTGGGTCCCATTGATGTTGCACTACCTCTTGCAACCATGCAAACAGATTCTTCCCATGTTCAGTCTTAGGCTGACAAAGTGACCAGATTCATTGAGCGGATTCAACACATCCACCAACAGGTCCATGAGATTTTGCAGAAAGCCAATGCTAAGTACAAGCAATTTCATGATGAGCATCGGGTACCACACAAGTTTAAGGTGGAAGACAAGGTTTGGTTACATTTGCAGAAATAACTCCTTACAGGGCCCCATCAGAAGCTCCATCCACTTCGATTTGGTCCTTACACTATCACCAAGGCTGTGGGTGACAATTCTTTTAAGCTCAACATTCCCCCTTCTTTGGCTTGCACCCAGTGTTCAATGTGGACCTCCTCCGACCATATTTTCCACCATTATTAGACACCTCAAAGATCACAAAACAATTGAAACCAATAGAGCTCAACCTTGTCTGCATGGAATGGACATCTAATTTTTATATAGTGGACACATAGGTCAAGGGCACTCACCAACAAAGGATCCAACTTTATCGGGTTGTCAAGGTAGGGAAACTCCTGCACCAAGGCAAGTGGCTCATCTAGAGCCAAATTCAACATAAATTTCCTCACATGATGGGGAAACTCAATGCAATGGAGACCATTTCTTCCTAAGGGTGTAGGATTGATCTAGGTGGATATTGGTGGCCACCCACCTATTCCAACTAGCTCCTCTTGACATTTTTTAGTTCAACACGTTCTTCTGTAATTATTTGTAATTGTGGGTTCTACAATTCCATGGTTGTATGAATCCCGACACATATTCCATGTGGATATTAGTGGCCACCCACCTAATCCAACTGGTTTATTTTGGAATTTTTCATGTCAATACATGTTTATTTACTTCTAGGGTCATTTTGGGGCCCTAAACAATGTTTTTTTGGCTTTCCACAATCAAACTATAGACAAAGTTAGATTTTGATGGCATAATGTGTATTTCTCAAAAACACCTTTCCAATGGACTATCATGTGCCTAAAACGAAGGTCGTATGAAAAAATTATGACCCAGGTAAGTTGAGGTACCAACTTACCCATTGAGGCCCACATAAATTTTGGTGTTTCATATCCTACGGTTAGGTTTTTGGATGTCTAGCATTTTGGCATTCATGAATAATGTTAAAAATTCCTCTGGAGCCTTATTGTAATCATTCTTCTCAGAAGGATGCATGTATCAACCACATCTCTTCTCAGAGATAGATACCACCATTCGAGAAAGTTGTTTTCAGTTTTGCAGTTTTATAGTTTCAACATATTTTATTTATTAAATATAAGTTATTGTTCACTGGATATCTATTTTTGTTCTCTGTATCGTTATGTTATTTTATTCAGTATGTTATTTATTTCTTTCTGCTCATAAATCCAGATTAGTTGGACACACTCATGATCATATTGATCAAATGTTAAGTCATTTTTCAGTAACATTGAAGAGGAAAAATGTTGGAAGCCTACCATCATTGATTGGATGTATTAAGAAAACATACATTCCAAAGCCTGTTTTTCATATATTAGAAGAAACTGTTGATATGTGAAGATTTATTCATGGATCACATCGTGAAGAAAATTTTATTGAGAAACTTAATGACATTAGCTTCCAACATCAATTTTGTTTCAAAAAAGTTGATGGGAAAACACTTATATGGGGAAAGCAGTATTCAACTACTGCAAAATGGGAGCCTTCATCAGGTTTAGAAATTTTGAAGTTCATTTTAGATCATCCAATATTTGCATCAAATTTATTATTTTTACAATCAGTTGTTGAAATCCATAACCCACGAAGGCATAATAGAAATGTAGATTATTATGAATGACTGGAATAAATAAAAAAATCTATTAAAGATACATATGAGTACTTTGATGTTGTTGATTCTGTTTGGTGGGAGTTTTTTTTCAAAAGTCAAAGTGACATAATTTCAAGATCAACAAATGAAAATACATTGTTGAAGACTCCATTTCATTGGCCACAAAATATTCCAAATGAATCCGAAGAAAGAAACATTGTTGAAAAACAAGAATCTGAAGTTTCTATTGAGTTTACACAAGCAGAGGAAAGACAAATGTATATTGGTTCACAAAGGTCACATGCACAATGTGAAGCCATGAAACACCTTTATAGGGGTTCAATACAAGATATTAAAGAGGGTAGCATGATTGTATTCTTAGCGACTGAAGATCCACATGGTTATCCATTATGGATTGAAAAGGTTATAAATATTGAGAATGAAAATGAAGATGTTATTGCAATTGAAGTGCATCGGTGTGCAACAAGTACACACCCATTCGATGGTGTGTACGGTAAAAATATGGTGGTTGAGAAACATGTCAACAGAAAAATAAAAAGAAAGGGTCAAAATACAACTCGCTGTTGCACTGACCTATTAAAATTAGATGATGTTGACATACTTGCTTATGACTTCAATTTGACAAAGAGAGGAACTCTTCTCTCCAAGACAACAAAGATTATCAAGAGGTTGCTACCACAAGAAATAAATGCAAGATGGGAGTATATGAACCTAGTCGTAGATATAAAAGGATTTTGACATCTGAAATGTTGGGCATGCATGTAGACTTACATGGTGCATTCATTGACAATTGAGAAGAGTATGGATCATCTACATCTTCATCCAATCATTTATCTAAAGACAATGCAGACTCTGTTGGTATTTTAAAATCCATGAGTCAATCTAAATAAGTGTATGGAACATTTTATGTATTTTTTATCCATATGATGTTTGTATGGTAACTATAAATGAGCATTGAACTTACATATGATCTTACATGGAGTTATGAATCATTTTTATGTTTAGCTCATATGTTTTGAATATGGACAATATAACGATACTTTTAAGAAATAATTTATGTTTTATTCAATGTAACTTGTATTTACCTTTTTTTTTATTAAAAGTAAAAAAACATTAAATGTTGAATTTTCAAAGTATAGTGTGATATTTTCATGGCATTATGTATTACCTTGTCCTTGGAGTGATAAAGTAAGATTTAAAAAGTAAAAATTTAAAGGTTGATTTTGTTTGCAGTAATGATGAGTTCTTTTACCACTTACTAAAAATGCATCATTTTCATACCCAAATTTTAGAATGGGTGTTACCAGTAGTAGTACTTTTCAATTTGATGGTTGATTTTGAGGTTTTGGTTTTAATGATACCAACTGCTAAAAATACGATTTCAAATTATCTAAAATTTTAATGTTTTGAAATAAATAAATAAATTTGTAACATCATTTTTTTTTTATTTAGGTGTTGATTTTAAGGTTTTTCTGAGCTACTCATGTCTGAGTTTTGAAGGCCATGTTTGTTTGTTTGTTTTTTTTTTTAAATTTTGACCTCATTTAAAAAAATGGTGCTAGTTGTAGCACCACTTTTTGATTTTGGGGTTGATTTTCATGTTTTTTATGCAAAGTTATGGGTTTTTTGGGCCAGAGTTCTCATTTTGAGGTCATAGTTCTCATGAATTCAATAACGTTGTTATGAATATTAACCACACATGAATTGCAAGTAGTATTCTATGAAATCTGGAATCACAACATAATGAGAAATAAAACAACTAATAAATCAAATAAACAAGATTGAAATGCTAAATCCTATGCTAATATATAGGAAGTACCTGACTAAGGAGGGGGCCGTACCCCCTTAGACAAGCATTTGATCTACGAAATTAGAATCACATGATCACCAACACATCAACACGTGAAAAAGAGAAGACCAAAAATTATATTACAAAAATCTAAAAGTTACAATAACAGTCGAATGCTATCGCTAGAATAATTCTTTCCTTGGGCTTAGGGGAGATAGGGTGTTTATACAGTACAAAAAATGTCTAAAGTAGAACAAAGGGATGGATGGAAAACCATGAGAATCAATTGCTCATCCATTTAAATTGAAATTACCAAATTTTAGTAATCGGGCATGTGCTGACTCAGATTAGTTGAGTGATAGTTGGTCGACAAACCAATTTATCTTTCTAGTTGTCCACTTGCCTCTTTTCGCTTTCCCATGTGAGGATAGTTTCCTAACTGCTAGTTGTAGTGTTGAATGTTGTGTTGGAAGAATTTGTACTCAGAATCAAAACAATGGTAGACTCAGAGCCATGAAAATGGAGAGTGTTCTTGGAGTTGCAACAGTTGTCCAAAGTCGCAAAAATAGAGAGTGCACTTAGAGTTGCAACAATTGGATTGTGTCCATAATCGCAACAACAAAGAGGGATTAAAGCCATTGTGAGGAGTTTCATCTACTATATTATTCTTGTGCAACAATATTACTACATGAAAGTAGCGAGTTCCTTTAATAAATATGCAATAATAATGTATAAATGACATATGGGGAATATTAATACCTTAATGAAAAGTGAGGAAAAATTGGATAAGGAAAGTATCAAAAGTAAATGATCAATTGAAAATGGTAAGAAAAAACATATTACACGGGTGCTGAAAGTATGCCAATTTAGGCACCCATCACATATGAACCTTGTCTTCATAGGAAGAGCGTGTACACACATGTTTATTTCATGAAAGGAGTGTGTACTTCTTGTAGCATTGAATTTTGTATGTTTTGTGTATTTTCCCGCATTTCAGTTGGTTGTTTGGTTTTTTGGAGAGGTTAAGGTCTACAATAAGTAAGGTTTTACTTTCATTTGTGCTTTATCAAGTGCATTTAGGTTCAATTGTAATAAAAAGGAGAAAAAACCATCATTTGATTTCCCTCTCTTCTTTCTTTTGCATTTCTAGTAGTGATTTAGTTCATTGCATTTTTCCTTATTAGCTATTTGATTGGTAGGATTGCAAATTGAAAGTTTTGAAAGAGAAAGAATACCAAATAGTGTTCTTTTCATGGTATTTTGATTTTTGAAAAGTTGTTCATGTTCAGTGCTTGATGGAAACCTAGTTTCATTAAATATTAAGTGTAAATTGAAAAGTTTGTTGATGTTATTATGTTTTCAGTTTCTTAAGCATCTCTGAACATCATCATTTGCACCTCCATTTCCATGAGTAATCGACAACCACTAAAATGAACTGTTAATATCAAAATCAAACATACTTTTCTTTTTAGAAAACCAATATAGTATAGTTTTTAGAGCCTTAGTGTAGGATTGCACAATAAACTCTTCAAGACTGGAAAACACAACTAGGAGCTGATTAAAGAGACAAAATATCTTAGTAATGAACAATATTTGTTGGGAAAACTCCTCTAACACAAGTGTCAAGAACTAGGTCAAGTTGATTCAAGTTCTTATATTATCCCCTAACACTTGGATTGATGGTTTACACATGTACGATCATTTTGGATGAAGTGGAAAGTCCTTAGGGTGACACCACTTTTTTTGGAGCTTTGGGTATATGAATTAGTCCTATGTTACCTACCCATACATAGAGGCATGATTGTCGACTATTCCCCTTGGATATCAATCTTCAAGTGGTATCCCTAGTTTATTTTCCTAAGGGTATTTACTTGGGTGACTAGAAGTGGGAAGTGTTTGTGGTACATGAGATAGACACATAACATCCATCTCATCTCCCTTAGAGGGTGATCATCTTTATGAATGTATTTTCACCTTTGGTGATTGTTGCATGAAGGTTACCATAACTATCTATCACACATTTTTTTTTTTTGTATTGGGCCTTAATTATGCCAAGCCTACTTTTGGAAGGATCTTTATTCGACTCTTCACTAATTGGTCTCAAGACCTGAAAACCCTATGCTAATTTTTGGGAGACCAAGTTTGCTTGACTGCATATTAGAGGAATCAAAGGTTATGACTAAATTTCTCAAGGATACCAACCAAGGGACCCATTCCCAATGGTATTCTTGTGTTTTTTATTTCTTTGGAAATGTTTGTGTCCCCTTGATGGCTATGTTGAATATTCCTGGATTGACTGTGGTGTTACCGTTTTATTTTTTTTCCACTCCAAATGTTACAAATTCTCCTGAGTATTCTCAAATAAGAACCTTATGTCAAGAGCGTCTAATTGATATTGACCCTTTACCTTCTTCACCAATAAAATCCATTCCTCCTCCTTCTGCCTCATTTGGTGAAAGTTTACCTCCTAGTAACTAAAATTCTAAAAGGAATAGAAAGAGGAAGAATAATAATAAGAATAGAATACAAGATAAAATAGTCTTTGCAAGTCATATTGGAGACAAGAAAATAGCAATTGCAAGTCATGTCGAGGGCAAGAAACTAGCCACTATAATCAATGTTGAGGAAAGAAACCAATAACTACAAGTCATAGTGAATACAAGAAACCAACTGCTACAATTCATGATGGTGGAAAGAAACCAATCACTACAAATAATACTAGAGACAAGCAACCAAACACTACAAGTTATTTTGGGGGCAAGAAAACAACCAATGAAATTCATTCTAGAGGAATTGCTATTGTTGATAAATATAGATGTAGAAGATGTGATCCTAAGTTCTCTTGCAAAATTTGCAAGGAAGATCAAATTACTAATCTCTGACCTTCTAATCTACAAGTAAAAAGAGTGTCATCCTTGTATCAAGGATATTCTTCTCTTGAACCACTTTTGGTTTCCTAGAAACCTATTCAACCATTGGTATATGAAGTGGTCAAGTTGATGCAATATTCAATTGATCCCACTCTTCTTTGGGAGAGTGATGTGTCTACTGACCATGTTTTATTCACTGCTAGTTCAAAACCTTCTAAACAAGGGGCCATTCCACTCACTTCTAGCATGCCTCCTCCAAGTTATAAGATTGTTTCCTTTGATTGGAATAACATTCTTGAGCCTCTCCTTCCTTCTTTTGTACCTTTCCAAATAAGGGTTGAAGTTTATTCATTCAAAATTTACTGATGTATAGTAGATGAAAGAGCCTCTGCAATAATTTTAGCGTCCTCATCTCAGTCAAATATGGGTTGTCCCAATATTGTGCTAGCTACCAATTAACTGTTGGGTTTTGATAGAAGACCTAGTGAATCTTTGAGGATTATTTTTTAGTTTTCTATCACATTAGATGGGAAGATTCTCTTAGTCGATATGATAGTGGTGGATGACCTAGTAGACTTCAATATTCTCATTGGGATTATTATGTATATGATATGAATGTTGTGGTGTCTACACTTTTTCTAGTGATGCATTTTCCTTAGAATGAAACAATTCTCACTATCAGTAAACTTGCATATGATAATCACCATACTTATTTGACTTTATATCATGCTACCCCATTTGTTCCTAGTATTCGGGTGGACTCTACATTGCCATAGGTTAATTATGTGGCATCATATCCAAGATGTTCAATTTTTTCAAAAAGGAGCCTTTACACTCATGTTTTCCTTCTTGGGACATGGTCCCAACAATTGATTAGGTAATTTCTCCAATGGGGGCATTGGAGATCTTCCTTCTCCCTATTGGTCCAAGTGACTTTGATTTTCCTCTTGAGTTTGATATCACTATTTTTAGGTCCTCAATCCTCAGTTTTTGTGAGTCTTTTCTAGTATACTCTCCCAACTCATATAAGAATCTTCATCATTATATGGAGTATGATCGATGTTTTTGTGAGTCTTTTCTAGTATACTCTCCCAACTCATATAAGAATCTTCATCATTATATGGAGTATGATCGATGTTTTTGTGAGTCTTTTCTAGTATACTCTCCCAACTCATATAAGAATCTTCATCATTATATGGAGTATGATCAATTCACTTCACCCATATGGCCTATTAACCCTCCTAGTTCACATGATTTCATGGATCTTGAATGACCTTCGAATGAAGCTGTCCTTGAAGCCATGACTACGACAGATAGAATGTGGGAAGTTATGCATCATCAATTGTTATTTGTTCCTGAACTAGAGATTTTATAGGTTGGCATGCAAATCCTTGTTTCATGTAGAGATATTGAGTAGTACCAAGACTCCACAGTAACACATGATGTGTCTACGGAGGGAAATTTGATGAACCTTTCAAGTGATATAAATCTTGAATTCTTTTTGAAGATTATCCCATTTAAAAAAAGATTGATCGAAGGATATTTCTCTTTTGGAAATTTCAAACTTTCTAGTGATCCTTTCAAATAATTTTTGGGTGCATTTTATGGGTCATCTAGCAAAATGGTAAGTCTTAACCTGATTGTGTCTGGGATTGTTTTGTTAAAACTTGCCATCAAATTTTCCATTTCAATCCATACTGAAGAAAAATATCTTGTATATTCACCATGTCTTGATGGGCATCAACAAGGAGCTATGATAGCTCATGAGTTTTCTAAACGATGCATCAAACATGTTAGGCCTCAAGTTTGATTCGAAAGTGACTTGGTATAGGTTCATTCTCCACACCATGATATGTTAGGAGTGTGGAAGTTTGAACCTATATGGCATGGACCTTTCATGGTGAGCCACATGTTTTTGATATAGGCCTATGAGTTTATGGACTTTGAAAGGAATCGTTGGCTTGAGCCTTGCAAGGGGATCTACCTCAAGAAGTATTATGTGTAAGCAACAATACTGCATAATTCTTTGTACAATATTTCATTGTTAAGGTTTTGTTTTCAAATTTTTGTAATCTAGAGAACGATTTGTTATCGAAGGTTTATATTGAATTTATTAACTTTTGGACTAATGTTGTTGATCATATATGCAAGACTTTGGAGATGTTTGTTTTGGTATTTTCTATGGTGATCTTCATGGAATCGTGAGGTATGTGAATTTGAATAGGCATATAGCTTAGGTTCTTTCACCTTGGATATTGCATTATCAATACTCTTTTCCATTATTACCTTAGGATTCACTCCATCAAGTTGTGAAACTAATCTTCTTTGTCATTTATTCATATCATAAATTGGATGGTAGAGCCTACTGATAATGGGTTCTCTAGTTAGAACCTTTCTTTCCATTTTAGTGCACATGATAAAGTTATTTATAAGCCTGGGATCCCTTTTATCCCCACCATTACTTTGCATTGAATCTCCATGAGTTCTTCGCAATCTTTTTCAAACCATTCCTTATGGGGATCCCACATTTCTATTTTGATTTGCATTGTTTCATTGCATACCATTGCTTGATATTTTGAGTCTAATTCCCATCACACTTTTCCATTTTCTACTTACTGCTTATGTATTCTATTTAGCTTCTTTCCTTTGCATGTATTTATTTTACATTTTGAAACCCTATCCCTAGAGGAAACATGACGAAGAGTGTTCATATCTTGCACATCTCGTTTTTTTCATTTTGTTTTGCATAGGTATGTTCCATGTGCTTGGAATGTATTTTGTTTTCGTACGACAGTCATTCACTCTCGTGTATTTCAAAAAAATGACAGAAGAAATAAAATATTTCCAAAAAAAAAGAGAGAGGAGGGAAAGAATCAAGATCTTTACTTTTGTTGGTGGAATCAGTTTTAGTTGTCTCACCCTTGAACAAAACACCAAGTTTTGAGTCTTTTTCTCGACAAGTTCAGTTTTAATATTGCATTAGGAGAAGAACCTTGATTTTTGAGTTTTAATCCTCTGGTTGGTTACTCAAAGATGAGCCGAGAAAGAATATGGAAAACAAAGGACATAAATGTGTATTTGTTGGGTATTCTGAAGACACAAAATAATATAAGTTGTATGACTCTATCCCAAGAAAAATCATAATCAGCCGTGATGTTTAGCTTGTGGAAAATGAAGCATGAGATGGAAGCATAACAAAGAAAATCACAATTATTGATGCTATTGAGCATGATAAAACAAAATAAGAAGTGTTTCAAACAACATGTACAAGTTAGTGCGCAAGCTCTTCTACACCTGGTACTGCGACGTAAATCCCAACAAAAAATACTCCAGTAAGATCAACAGGTGCACAGTCTACACTTAGAGAACAACAAACTCCAGGAAACAGTCCAAGTAGTTCTACATTTGCAGATATAACATTAACAAGTTTGTTACCAAGAAAGACAAGAAGTCTATGTGACATCTATAATGAGGACACAATAAATTTATTTTTCAGTTTTTTATTTGTTTTAAAAAATAGATGATCCATTAACTTTTGAAGAAGCTATCAAAGATGATGTATGGGCTCAATCCATGGATGAAGAAATTAGATGCCTAGAGAACAATCAAACATGGAAGTTGGTAGATGTACATGAAGACAAGGATGTGATAAGGATCAAGTGGATTTATAAAACCAAGAAAGATGCAGATGGAAGTGTGCAGAAGCACAAGGCAAGGCTCATAGAAAGAAGTTTTACACACCAAGCTAGAATTGATTTCAATGAAACATTTGCACCAATTACGTGCATGGACACAATTAGAACTATGTTATCCATTGTTGTGGAGTACATATGGCATGTTTATCATATGGATGTAAAGTCAACATTTTTTAATGGACATTTAGAAGAATAAGTGCATGTGAAATAGCCACAAGTATATGGGGTTCTAGGACAAGAGGAGAAAGTATATAGATTGAATAAATCACTGTATGGATTAAAGCAAGCTCTTAGAGCTTGGTATAGTCACATAGATTCCTATCTCACTCAAGATGGATTTCAGAGAAGTGAATGTGAGCCAACATTATACATCAAAGCAAATCAACAAGGTAATATGTTAATTGTTTTCTCATATGTAGATGATTTTATTTTTACAGGTGATTTTGGCATAGAAGTATTTAAGTCAGTCATGAAGGATGAATTTGAAATGACTTATTTGGAGCTTATGAGATATTTTCTGGGTATTGAAGTTAACCAGTCCAAATCTAGTATATTTATCTCACAATCTAAGTATGCGCATGAAATTTTGAAAAGATTCAACATGATAAACTCCAAAGCAACCCCAACACCTATCATAACAGGTTTAAATTTAAGCAAGGAAGAAGAAGGGTCCAAGGTGGATGTCACACTATTTAAAAGATTGGTAGGCAGTCTTATGTATTTAAGAACAATAAGACATGATATTATGTATGGAGTGAGCCTAATTTCAAGGTTCATGAAAACTCCAAAAGAATCACTTTGGAAGGAAGGAAAGAGAATTCTGAGATATGTGAAAGTAACAAAATATTTTGGCATTATGTATTCTACTTCAGAAGATTTCAAACTTATTGGACACATTAACACAGATTGTGGAGGCAACATAGATGACAGGAAAATTACCTTTGCATACACATTTCATTTTGGAACATGTATAGTATCATGGAAATCAAGGAAGCAACCCATAGTGACTCTTTCTTCAGCATAAGCAGAGTACATTAGAACTACAAGCACAACTTGTCATGTAGTTTGGATGGGAAGAATGTTAAAATATTTGCTGCAGAAACAACATGAACCAACGACAATATTTTGTGACAAAAATTCAACCATCATGTTATCAAAGGATCATGTGTTTCACAAGAAAACCAACCACATTGATACAAGGTGTCATTTTATCAAAGAATTGGTAGATAACAAATAAATCTGTTTAGAGTTTTGTAGGTCAAAAAAACAAGTCCCATATATTTTCACAAAAGCTTTAGTAAGAGATTCTTTTCAACATCTGTAGTCTAGGAGTATATGTGTGACAGTATATGTCAATTCAATTTTTGATGTAATGTTTTTATAATCCCACCTACTTATAATTAATGGGGAGCGTTGGAAATAGTAATTACAAGTCGGTGAGCTTTACGTCTCCACAAATACAAAGTCACAAGTTTACTCAAACTCAGTGTAGTCATTCGTCAAGCACATGAGTTATTTAATGAAGTCAATATTTATCTTTCTCGAGTTCTATTAAGTAGATAGAAGTTCATTCGAATTTATTGTCATCTTTATTGTTGAATCAATTTTACTTCTATAGGGAGTCTCAACAACATAAGTTGTTGAAGTTGAAGCTCGTCACAGTTATCGTATTTTGTATCAGGATTGCATTGTTTATGTGTCAAGAAATCATTCATTAACTGTTTTATCACATCGCGCAGTAAATCGTGCAGTCTGTGTACTGAGCGTTAAGTCCTGAAAAGTTCAGTCACAAAGTTTGTGGCGCTCACTAGAATAAGTCTACACCCTGTAGATCCGAGAAAGTTTTAGAGCTTGAATATGCACATTTAAAATTCATATAAATGGCAACCAATTCAATATTGGAACTTGGTATATGCTTCCCAACCTCGAGCATTTTCAGGCACGCTCTCAAATTAAAATCTAAAGCTAATATTTGACCTCATCAAAACAATAAAACTTGATCCCATCAAAACAATAAAATGATAATTTGTGAAGGGCAACCTCGCTACAAGATTACCTCCAATGTTGTTGCTGCATGCTGCAACAAGTCCGAAACTTAAGTGTCATCCAGATCTAAAACAACAGATTGGAATCAGAAACGAATGCAGACATAACCATTGAAAAAGGAAAATCAAAATAAACAGAGAAAAAACTGTTAGGCTCACAAAATAGAAGGCAGTCATATCGAGGCCTCTGGTCTGTCACGCGTCGATTATCAATCACCTTGCAATAAATAGCACCATTATCAATCACCTTGCAATACATATACTCTGACATTCTCAATAAATAGCACCATTATCAATCACCTTGCGTTATTCCAGTTTAAGAGCTTAATGACATTCTATGTCTCTGGTCCTGTCGTCCGGAGGGAATTAGTGCCCTTTGGAAAGCCGTAGGAGAGAATTTCCCTGACATAAATTACCTTTTTCTTTTGAGAGATTTTGTCTGCAATAGAGGATAATTTCCTGACATAAATTACATTTTTTTTGGGTGGTTGTAGATATCATGGAATATATAAGGAATTAAGTGGGAAAGAACGTTTGTATTTTGTCCCGTTTCTAGAAGGTAGCTTTTTAAAGAGTTAAATCGATGCAAAAACCATATTCATATTGCACCATATTCATGTTAATTTATATTTTTAAAACAGTTTTACGAGGATTTGTCTTAATTTGTAATACGAGTTATTTGTAATACTAGTTATGTTTTTTTTTTTTCATATTAATGACACTACTTTAACTTTTGGATTGGAAAATTTTGAGATGACTTCTTTTCCAACAAATTTTTATTTTTATTTTTAACCAATAAACCATTCTATAGACAAAGGAAGCTTGATAGAATAAGATGAATAGAAGCGAAGCTTCAAATCCCTTCCTATACATAGTAATTTGAAATAATTTTAATTTTAAATGTGTTAGCTACAACATAGCTTGAATTTTTTTATGATCTGTTGATTCTTTTGTTTTATATGTTATTTATGGTATAGAGAATCCCATAGGCATGTGGACAAAATTCGATTAGATAGGCAAACACAGTCACATGTTCCTGTTACTTCCTCCCGAGTAGTTCCAGATTAGGGTTATCCAGGGCGGACCAGAATCTGATAGAGGATGAGAAGGCCTGAATCTTAAAATGTGCAAAAAAATCCGGTGAACATCTTTATATATTGAAAATGATGTGTCAATTTAGTATCATTGAATGGTGAAATCTCTGTATTCTAATTTCAGGATATATAGGATTGTTCAAAATTGATTAGCATATATTTACATGTAAAGTGCACATGTATTTAACTTGGTACCCTACTCCAGGCTCATATAATATATTTCTATGAAAGATTAATTATATATACACCAGTTCATACAAGAAGTAGTGGTATATAAAATATTTATATGAAATATTAATTATATAACACCAGTTCATGTAAGAAGTAGTGTTGTTACTATAGTCATAGTTTATAATTAAAAGCTATGTAAATGAAAATATAATGCATGAAAACAAGCAAAGAAGAAGTGGTCGAGTTGTTGAAGCACTTTCTCTCTATACATGGTTAAAAAGATGACCTCCTCCACACTTGGGATGGGTGGAAAGTGAGCGATTATGCTTTCAATACTTTGATTGATAGATTGTGGAATGGGTGTCATTGATTATGCATTTCAAACTTGGATCGATATATTGCCTAATACCAAGACTAAAACATATAAAACATAAAGCAGAGAGGAGAAATTGATAAGTTTTGGTTTTTTTTTAGTTATATTAGTTATATTTGGAGATATTTATTTGAAAGTAGAAAAAAATTGTGAGATCTTTAGATTTGAGCTTTTATTTCTATATTAGAGTGTTCCAGAGGTTTTTCAACATGTTGAATCTATTTCTACACTCAAAATTAGATTTTAAACAACAAAAAAATAATAATTTAATACAAATTCCAACTAAAAAATAAAATGTAAAACAATTAAACAACCCGGAAATCATGTGAAATTCAAGTTCACCGGGTTCAATTCTCAGTGCAACTAGTTTACATTTCTACGTAACAATACAACACGAAGACTTTCACCCAGGCTGCAAAAAAAATGAGTTCTGTCAATTTGGCCCTGGATTAAAAATGAGATCACTCTGCCCTAGGCAATTTTGGAGTGGTTATTTAATAAAATAGAATGCTTAAAACACTCATACCAAGCATTTATATACAATGCAATGTTTAAGGCCCAAACTTCATAGTTTCAATAACTAAAGCGCAAATAACCGTGGAAGGTGGATGCAGTGAAATAAAGCAAAATACCGTGGAGAAATAAGTATTATGATAAAGCACGCTTAACGTATTAGATCCAAGCCTTCCCTTCAAGTAATCTAACCTTCGGTCCTATCACGCTCCTAGTCTCTCCATTTGTATGTTTTTTACAGGTAGATATTTACTGGACTCGTCGAATACATGAATGATATGGGCCAGTGCAAATCCGCAGCCAGTTTCAGGTCGACTTTGAGCTAAAATGAGGGTTGCAAGTTTGATTTTGTATTGCCCAGCACAACAATTGCCTCAGATATTTCTATTGAAAACCAAAACAGGCTCCTCTTCAGTGTATAGTGTATGTAAAGATTAAGTAGAGACAGATTTGATAACACAATGTAATTAGGTATTTTCCTTAACATTTCTTTTAATTACATTCGATAAAAACTACCATTATCAAGTCTTGGGCATTTAGGCCTTTTAGTAATGGAGTGAGGCCCAAACCGGCTCTGATACCATGTAAAGATTAAGTAGAGACAGATTTGATAACACATTACACTATTGATGTGTAATCTATTAATATGAATATGTATAGTTACACAATATGGTTACAAAAAATTACTAAGTTACCAACTCCTGTAACAGTAAATTAACTAACTAACTAGTTAACGATGTAATTAGGTATTTTCCAGGTTCAAAACTCAGCATTGATGGAGGAGGAAGTGTTTGAAGCTTACTCACTTTCATCTATGCAAGGTTTTCAATCCGCTGATGGGAAGTGAGGAGGTTAAAAATCAATAAATCTGAGCAAAAGAAAATGACAAAACGCCGTTGCCGGGGATCGAACCCGGGTCACCCGCGTGACAGGCGGGAATACTCACCACTATACTACAACGACTTCAGATGAGAGCTAAAACTGGCAATCAAATCCTATTAACCTCAGAATAAACAATGTTGTAACCAGAACGGGCATAGCGATGCGAATATGATAATAACATGATAGGAAGGAAGACGAACGTGAGATGAGATTTCAGAAAATTTGGTTCAACGGCCGTGAAATAAAGGTAAGATAAAATGAGTTTCAGTGTGTATCGAGCTTTAACGTAATCATCTCTTTTACAGTTTCCATCAAAAACTGTGAATGAACAATATTTAATTGTGGGAATCTCTTCTCAGTGGTGTTCATGTAATGATAGTATTATTTATGGTGAAAAAAATTACACAGCATAAATATTTAAATTAATTATATAGGTCCATTTATACAACATTAATCCGAACTTACCATAAAACAATAAACATTTTTTCTTCTTCACAATCTAAAGGATACAGTTAGGTGTTTATGTATTTTGAGAGGATTTTCAATTTAAAAGTATATTTATAATAAAATTAGTTTTAATTTTTTAATTTATAAGAATTGAATTTTATGTATTGTATATGGTTTTATAAAACAATACACATTTTTTTTTACAATCTAAAGGATATAGTTAGATGTTTATGTATTTTGAGAGGATTTTCAATTTAAAAATATATTTATAATAAAATTAGTTTTAATTTTTTAATTTATAAGATTTTAATTTTTTAATTTATAAGAGTTTAATTTTTTGTATTTTATATGGTTTTTAAATTGAATCTTTTCTTCGTTTGTTTTAAATACAGTTTGGCAATTAACAAAAGAATATTTGACCAATCTTATTTTTGCAATTTGAATGTTAAACATATTTTATAAGGAGTGCAACTATTAAATGGGGTGCTAAATGGGGTTTTATAAGGAGTGCAACTATTAAATGGGGTGCTAAATGGGGTGGAAGCATCTTTGGGAAATGAATTGTTAAATCTATGTAATCTACAAACTTATAGAAAATTGTGTTTTTTTCTGTTTTGTTTTGGACATGTTGAATGTACAAACTTACAAAAAATTGTGTTACTTGCGGTTATATAGAAAATCAGATATGCATGGGTGGTAAGTAAAATATTACTTTGCAATTTAATACATAAAATTGTTAGATTAGAATACAAAAGTTACTTTTAAGATGTTACAAATCTTGAATTTTGAAAAAACTTGATTTAAGATTATGCTATAGCAAAAACATGGTGACTAAATACTTGGGGGGCACACGAAGAGAATAAAACTTAGTTTTAGGCGACGAGGAGAGATTTGGACTTTATGATGTTACTTGTGTGTGAGAAAAATACCACGATACAAATAAAAATATAATGAAATTGTTGTTTGGGGGACATGGTTAATATTTTTATTATAACCATTAATTGATATGCTAGTAATCCTTATTAGGTATGCTACCATACTTGTTGACTCATAGGTGGTTTAATATGACACTTTTGGATTCATAGGTGGTTTAATAAGACAACAATGGATAATTGTCTTGCTTGTGGATTGCTCTAATATCCATCCATCACGTGCAACCTCCTGACCTCTTTACAATCTATGTAAAGATGCATCAATCTATGTACATGCATCTGTACACCTGGATGCTTTTGTTGATCCTCCACCAATCTCCACAGGCTTCTTTACTAACTTATGGTGTTGCTTCATGGAATGTGCATAAATTTGGGCCCCTCCACCAGCTTATGGTGTTGCTTCTGGATTCCATTGGAAATCTACAAAATTTAACCTCTTTGAACTTGGATTTAGATCGACTCTCTCACAAGCATTAGAAATCTGCGTCGGCTGTCCATCTTGACACTAAACAAGAATACGCTCCCGGTTCCCATTTTGGAATCCATGGTAGATATGAAGCAGCTAACGTAGATCTAAAGCAGATGACAACCCTACATATATCATATAATTTCTTGACAGGCAAGATTCCTTCCTCATTAGAAAATATGTCAATTCTTGTAGAGTTGCCGACAAGTAACAATCGTTTGAGCACAAGCACTCCAAAATCACTGGGATTTTTTAGTTTTGTCCCCAAAAAAACTCACAGGGAATATCCATTGTGATGAAAAATACCACCAAATTCAACCTACAATCACAGAGTTTTCAACACTCTATCGCGGTTAATATTCAGACTGCTTGTTTGGCTTTAGATCAACACAAACAAACACTCAATTTTTTTCTTTTATTATAACATTGAATTGCGCTATGTCATAGATAACTCTGCGCAGAATTATTACTACGAGGATATACTTCTGTGCAGAAGAATCAACGAACAATGTTGACGAAATCTGTCGCAGAAAATTTTGTGCAAAATTTAGTAACCAATGTGGGTGTGTCGCAGGTCACTCTCCACACAGTATGCTCCGAAATCGGATTCAGAAGCCTGATAGGGCATGAAAAATGTTCAAAAATGAAAGTGCTCAGAATCTGCCGAAACCAACACCATTGCGTCTGTCTTGTCTTCCCGATTCTGGAGGTATATTTACTTTGTCAAACGGACTCAGTATGCGAAAGTTATCGCGTTCTGATCGGAATCCCAAACAGGTAAAAAGTCAAAGGTCAACTGGTCAAAAAGTCAACGCTTATGACATCAGCATGCTGACTGTGCAGGAGATGATGTGGCACTCTCTGGTTGATGGTGATTGGGCAGGTTTGCTAACAGGGCAGACATGTGGCAGGCAACTGGACCAGTCAATGGTTGACAAGTGGCATTTGTCCGTCGAATGGGAAAGTGCCACGTGGCACCCAGTCATCAGTCAATGTGGTATGTTTCAAAAAAAAGTTTTGGGGTCCCGCGCTTTTGAACCCATGACCAACGACTAAGCCTAAGCACCTTCACAATAGTCCTATAACCAATGCGCCACATTATTTCTTATGTTATAAAACCCACAATATTAATTATATTGTATGGTATTATGCGCATAAAGGAGGAGAGGGGCCAGTGCTTAGCCCTTTGGGCTAAGCGCTTGGCCATATGGAGTCCATATAACCTTGCCAAAGGAGCGCGCACCCAAGACTAAGGGGCTAAGCCCAAATTTAACCAATTTATGGTTATAAAGTGGGTTTTTCCAACCACTTTTGGGTTTAATTAATGTTTAACTCATTTTTAATGTAATTAACTCATTTTTGGGAGTTATTGGGCATTTTTAGAGCCTAAATTCGTGGAGGAAGTTGGAGATGGATAACCAACTTCCCAACTATTTAACCAAGGCCATTTTGAGGCCATGGGACAGCTTTTGGTGAGCATTTCAGAGCAGAGATGCTGAGGCAAGCCAAGTCAAAGCCAGTTTGAGGCAGGGAATTTGTTGAGGAGGAGATGCTGTCGGATGATTTCTGAGAGCTCGGGACATCCGTTTCAGGTGTCGTTTTTTGTGCAAGATTCTAGAGATCTGGGCGAACATGACCAGATCAGTCTGGAAGCCATTCGACATTATAAAGATGTACTATTAAGATTTTGAACAGAAATAAAGAAGCCTTCCTCACAGAGAAAAGGCCCGGAGACGTAGGCAAAGTTGTGCCGAACTCCGTTATCAACCTGTGCATTATGGTTTGCTGCTTTTCATTGCATTTCAGATTTGAAAATATGTTAATGGCTGTATAATTCATTTTCTTTTCTCGTTCTTTCGTTAAGTTTCCCAATGGTCATTTAATGCATGCAAATAAAAACTCAACCATAGTCATTTCGAAAAATCCTGACGGATCAAAGTATCCTGCAACAATAATAACTTGTCGCGGATCATTATAGGGTCTTCCACTGTGCCAAATCATGATTTTCTGTTCCTGCAAAGACAAATACTCAAGAAATGTTATTTCAAACAAAATTTTAGAACTTAGCTGAGATTAATTGCGCATGTTCTTTCTACAATCACATAAACTCGTCATTTTTCCGAGATAAGTTATACATATAATTTAACAATTCAACACAATATAAAAAAATGAAAACATAGTGTGGCAACACCACACTCTCTGTTCTTTCTTTTAATCAATGAAGGAGTAAATTTAAACAAGAAATCTCTTTACCTCTCAGTATTTTAGACCTGTGCGATACACACTTCTACATATTCAATCTCACACTCTCACTAACCTATGCCATTTACAAAGAATTCAATATGTCTCAAGCTCTTAGATAGATCACAAAAAAACGAATCCTGAGTTATATTAAAAAATTCCTAAAATAGAGATTTGTTCATAATATTTAGCAACCGACTTAACACCTATGACAAAAAAATCGTCATCTAATCAAATAAACTCAACGAAAATGTCTTCTAGAGACATTTCATAATTATTACATATATAATAAAAGAAATTAGGGAACCAAATCCCTTGGTAAATTTCTGCGACCCATGAAGTCAATCTTTAAGATTTACTGTGAGATGCTCCTGCATTAGACTCCCAAGGAAGAAAAGAACTATCCATTAGGTTTTCAAGTTCTACGCCATACTTGGAGATTTTTGTTACTTTCCTCCAAGTAGCATCCTCTATTGGTCGACCTTTCCATTTGACCAAGTACTGAAAATACTCCTTGCCTTTGGTTTTCCTTAATACCTTCTTATCCAATACTTCCTCGATTTTCTTTTTCACTTCTTGGGGTAGTTGTTCTTTCCATTCTACAGTTTGATCTTCATCACTTATAGGTTCGTCTATTGAAACATGTTGTCTCCTTAAAGGGATACAAATATGCAACATTAAAGATTGGAAAAATTCCAACACCACTTGTAAGTTCTATTTCATATGCATTAGAAGAAATTTTCCTTAAAATTCTACATGGTCAAATCTTTTTAAGCTTTAGTTTGTTATAAGTCCCTACATGAAATCTCTCTTTCCTCAAATACGCCATGAAAAAATCACCAACCTCAAAATTCACTGATCTCTTCATATATGCTCGTTGTTTATACTTGTGTTTGTTGTATTGCAATTTATGTTTGACCCTTTCCTACAACTCTTGCATTCTTACACCAAAATTCTCACCATCAACACTTCTTAATTCCTACTTTTCCAAATTCCTTAACTCATGCACTCCCCCAGGATGCATTCCATACAAAATCTAGAATGGACTCATCCATGTGCTTCTATTTGGTGAGTCGTTATATGAAAACTCAGCTTGAGCAAACATTTGATCCCATTTCTTAGGGTTCTCATTCATAAGGCTTCTCAAAATATTTCCCAGACTTCTATATACTACCTCTATTTTTCCATCAGTATATGGATGATAGGTTGAGCTAAAACTGAGATTAGTACCAATATTTTTCCACAAGTTTCTCTAAAAGTGTCCCACAAATCTAGTATCTCTTTCGGAACAAATTTGGGTAAACCATGTAACCTTACAACCTCTTTAGAGAACAAATTTGCAACATTTGTCGCATCACTAGTCTTGGTACAAGCAATGAAATGAGCCATTTTTGAAAATCTATCTACCACAACATAGATTGAACCATTAACTCTTTGTGTTCTTGGCAATCCCAACACAAAATCCATACTCACTACATTCCACGACCTCCTTGGAATGGGTAGTGGTTGATACAACCTTGTATTCTGACTTGTCCTAGTAGCATGCTGACAAATTTTTCACTTCTCCACAAACTTATTCATTTTAATCTACATACATAACCAATAATAAAAAACATTTACCTGAGAAAAGATTCTATCTTGTCCAAAATGTCCTGATAGTCCTCCACTATGCTTTTCTTTGATCATATTTTCCCTCATTGAACACTTTGATATGCACAATTTATTGTTCTTGAACAACAATCCTTCTTGTAACATGTAGTCCAAACATTGACTTATTACCAACAACTGCATTTTCACAAGCTGCATAGGCATCCTTGAAATCTCCATCATCTCGATACATTTCTTTTAAATCATCAAAGCCTAAAGTGATGACTTGAAATTCTTGTAAAATTAAATTAATTCAACTCAAAGCATCAATAACATTATTTTTCTTACCACTTATGTGTTTAATCACACAAGTAAAATTCTGCAGAAATGAAACCCATTTGTCATGTCTTTGATTCAATTTTGATTGACTAGTTATAAATTGTAATGCATTATTTCCACTATACAGAAAAAATTCCTTGGGAAGGAGGTAATTCCTCCATTACTTAAGTGCTTGAACAATTGCATAAAATTCCTTGTCATAAGAGGAATATTTCTATTTTTCCTCATTTAATTTCTCACTAAAATATGAAATTGGTCTTTTCACTTGACTCAAGACAACTCATGTTACAGTCTCACTAGCATCAACCTCAACTTGAAAGAGTTTATCAAAGCTTGGCAAAGCTAACACAAGCTTTTTGGTAATATTTTTCTTCAATAGTTTAAAATTTCTATCAGTTTCTTCAGTCCACTTAAATTCCTATTTTCTTTCTTTGATAGTTTCTACAATAGGTACACATATTAGACTAAAACTTCTAATGAACTTTCTATACAAACTTTCAAGTCCCTGGAAACTTCTTACCTCAAATGAACATCTCGGGGATGACCAATTCACAATTGCTTGAACCTTTTCTGGGTCCATCTTCAAACCTTATTCATCTACTACAAACCCCA
This sequence comes from Picea glauca, assembly GCA_000966675.3. Taxonomy (NCBI): domain Eukaryota; kingdom Viridiplantae; phylum Streptophyta; class Pinopsida; order Pinales; family Pinaceae; genus Picea; species Picea glauca. The sequence continues at coordinate 75,757 of JZKD02S1359592.1, forward strand.
AATATATTAGCTCCCTCTTCATAAAATTACATTTCTTCAAATTTATCAGCAGTTTTTCCTTCCGCAGGGTACTCAAAACCATCTTGAGATGCCTTAAATGTTCCTCTTTTGTCTGGCTATAGATCAAGATGCCATCTAGATAGACTATCACAAAATTTCCAATAAAATCTTTTAAAACTTAATTAATTAACCTCATAAATGTACTAGGAGCATTTGTGAGCCCAAAAGGCATCACCAACCATTCATACAATCCACTATTAGTCTTGAAAGTAATTTTCCATTCATCCCTTTTTGTAATTCTAATTTGATGGTATCCACTCTTTAAATCAATATTTGAAAAATATTTTGAACCACTCAAACAATCCATCAAATTATCTATGTGAGGCAATGGAAATCTGTACCTTATGGTGATTTTGTTGATTGCTTTGGAGTCAGTGCACATGCGCCATCCTCCATCCTTCTTTGAGCTAAGTATTGTTGGTACAACACATGGAATCAAACTTTCCTTCACTAAACCTTTATATAAGAGATTTTGTACCTGTCTTTCAATCTCTTCATTCTCTTGTGGGGTCATTCTATAAGATGTTTTATTAGGGAAACTTTCTCCTAGAATTAAGTCAATATGATGGATAATACTCGTTATAGGGGGAAATGTATTTGGCAAATCATCAACTATAATATCAACAAACTCATCCAACATAGCTTTAACTTCTGTAGGTAAATCATCCAGATTTGTATTAGTGAGTAGTACCTTTGGATTACCAATTAAGGAAAAATGCATCTCTTCTTATTTCTTGACTTCTTGTAGTAGCTCCTTCCCACTTATCAGCAATACACATGGACTAACTTCTTCTTTGGATCCTTCACCCTGTAAAGGTAACAACACATTCTTGTTCTCATTCTTTTTGAGACAATAAGTGTTCCTTCTACCATCATAAATGTATTTTCTATCATACTGCCATGGCCTTCCCAACAAAATACGGTAGGCGTCCATGGACATTATATCACATAACACCTCATCCTTGTAGCTACCAATCTAGAATTCTACTTTACACTATTAATTCACCAAAATATGATGTCCCTTGTGCAACCAAAACACTTTTTAGGGAGTGGGATGTACTAGCCTCTCCAATCCCAATTTCTCTACCATCTCTGTGGAAAGAAAATTGTTTGTGCTACCATCTTCCTTTGTTAGTATGTTCTTTGCCTCTTGCTAGACTCCTTCCTCTGTTTCTCTGGTTCTTCTTTCTGGCCAACTTCTCTTCTTCCTTCAAAGCTGCTTGGTATGCATCTTCAAGAATTCTCAAGGACAAAAGGAAGATTTCATTTTGAATTTCATACCTCAAACCATTTATGTATCTAGAAACTTTCTCAACATCTTCCTTAATGTGACCAGCTCTAATGTTAAACCTATAGAATTCCTCTATGCATTCCTTTACTGTCATAGTTTACTATCTAAGGTTTTTCAATTGTCTAAACAAATTCAATTGATAATCCTTGGGCATAAAATTACCTTTAAATTTGGCTGCCATTTTGTCCTAACTCCTGATATTAGCTTTTCTTTTCCTCCTTTTGACTTCCTGCAACTCATCCCACCATAGAGATGCATGTCCTTTTATCCTAGTCACTGGTTTCTTCACCTTCTTCTCTTCTTCTACATCTTCATATTCACAATATTTATCCATGGAATTTATCGATTCGAGTAATTCATCAACATTTAAATTACCTTCGTACATGGGAACTTCCATCTTAGGCGTGGATCAAACTCTTGTGTCCATTCTTAATAGCTATTCCATTGTTAATTCTCCTTCTAGATCTCTTTCTATTTCCTCGTTAGAGCATGTATCCTCACTTTCACTGAAATCTCCTATGTCAGGTTCTCTCCTTCTAAAAATATTTGTTTCTGCTGATCCTCTACATCGTCATCAAGTCTTGTTACATGGAAAAGACCTCCCTTAGGATTTTTGAATATGAATTTTGATGGAACTTCAAATGGGAATCCTGGCCCCATGAGATATGAAGTAGTCTTCCGAGATGACGAGGCAAACATTTGTAACATCTTTGCCATAAATCTTGGTCATGACTCTAACAACTCAGCGAAACTATGGGGTCTCCTTAAAGGAATCCAAGAGATATAAAAATATCCGTTTATGCTAATCCTATGGCATCTCAATCTAAAAAGATATATTTGTATTGATCCTCTCTATCCTCATCAACTACTGTTACATGGAAAGTACCTCCCTTGGGATTTCTGAAGATGAATTTTGATGGTGATTCAAAGTGGAATATGAGCCCTGTGGGATATGGAGTAGTCTTCCAAGACGATGAGGGAAACATTTGTAACATCGTTGCTAGAAATATCAGTCATGACTCTAACAACTTAGAAGATATATGAGGTCTCATTAAAGAAATATAAGAGGCCTCATGCCTAGTATACCATAATATTATAGCAAAGGGGGACTCACAAATCATCATAAAAAATATCTAAACTTCTCAATGTATCTAATCCTATGAAAATATCGCCCAACTAGAGATTGTTAAGACAAACAAAACTTTTCAAAGATATGTTTCTCTCCAACATGGTCTATATTCCTTCACATGTCTGGAGAGAGGCTAAAAATATTGTCGATAAACTAGCCAATGCGAGAGTCGAGTGTCAGGGGTGAGACATAGCTTTCAACAAACAACATCATCCCACTCCCCCAATTCTCTGTGAATACATAGAAATAGCACAAAAGGAACATATCCCCCCAGATGGGGTGTCACACATGCATGCATGAGCAGGATTTAGCGGAACGGGGTGCCACTTGGTTCACTGTGAGATTTCTTTACCTAGTGGATTTTAATGCCCCAACTCCCCTACCAGTTCATACCTCACGGACATTCCCTCCAGTCATTATGATGGCTGTCTGAAATCCCTCCACTGGTACTGTCAACCTGCGGGAAAATAACACAACAATTATGGAAATTTTCATTGCAGGAGTTATGGGTTACTCGACGACATAGGCTTATGAGCACATCTCTCAATATAAATACCATTGCAAGGTTCCCTATTTCATTACTCCATTTGTGAATAGAGGGAAACTTTATATCACCTTTCCTGGAAGGCTTTGGATCCATTGTGGCTCAAAGATTTGGTGTTGTCCTATTACACACCTGTCCTTTTCTATCAACATGCCTCGAGAGATGGCTCGCTCGAAATGATGCATCAACTCATCTCATGGGGTCTATTCTAAGCATCGATCTCCGTCCTCCTCATTGACTAGCATAGATTGTGCACAATTTTCAGTGGAAATTCTAGAAGAGGAAAGGAATTCCTCTGCTACACATCTGGAGGAGGAAGAAGCAGGTCTATACATGAGTGAAGAATACTTGGGCCATGACATAGTTGAGGAAGAGAACCCTTCTCTCCATGAAGAGGTACCCACCGAGCCAGTAGAGGAAGATGGTGAGAACAGGGACCCACAATCGAGAATATGGGATATAGGAGATGGGGCATGAAAACTCAACAAGATGAGACTCTTCCCATGCAAGGTATGAATGAGTAACCAATTCAATTCTCTGCATACCAACTGAAACTCATCTTCAAAATCCATCAAGATATGGAAAAATTGTTATTTCGTCATGAACAAATGGAGGCCAAAATTGCAGAACTCTACGACCAACTCTTAGCCCTACAATAGGACGTCATTGTTCTGGTTTGGAATCCTCAACCTCCAAATCATGGCACATGAAGTGCACTTGAATATATGAGGATCTCTCATCTATGTGAATGACTCTCCCCTTTATATTAGAATCAATTTTTTGTTGTCTTAACTTGCTTAAGTTTATAGGCTATAGTCAATATACTACACTATCAATTTTGACAACCAAGACAATATTTTTGCAAACTCAACTTAGAAGCCAGAGTTGGTTTCCTTTGTTGGGAGCTCTGGCATTCAGACAAATGCTTTGTACTTGTTATTTATAGTTAATAGAAGGTAACATCATTTCTAGCTTAAAAAAATATATCAGTCTCAATTAAATCAATATAGATGGACGTGGTTGCCTACATATTTTTTAAAATCATGTATTTGGTAAAAAGTTCAACCAAAATTCTTCAGAAGTTAGAAATTTCATTTTGGCTTTTAAAAAAATTATTTTTAATAAACATTTTTAAAAAACTTAAGAAAAACAACCTCAAATAATAAAAGGTCAATGAAGTTTGACTCTAACCGAAAGCTATAATCTGTGCTTTGGTGAGGACTAATAAAATGAATGAAGGCGTTGATGACACTTTCTCCCCTACAAACCCTAAATCTTTATTTTTCTTTTTTTCTCTATATATAAATTATTTATAATTTATTAATAATTTATTTTATATATTTTGTATTATAATTAATAATTTTAAATTTTAAATAAAAATTTATAATTAAAAAAATATTTACACATAAATATATGTTTTAAATTTAATGTCAACTTTTTAACATCTACAAATTCATATATAAAAATTATATATCCAATTTGTAACATATTACCTTAAATTTAGATATCTAATTACAAATTATAATAATGCCACATTTTGACATGATTTCTTTATGATTTCTAAATATATGCATTCCGTTTATGTTTCTCTTCGTTATAAATATTGAACATTAACTAGATTTCAATTCTATTGTTTTGTTCTTTCCATTTTTCCCACTTAATTTGAATATGTTTCTCTTCGTTATAAATCTTGAACATTAACTAGATTTCCTTTCTATTGTTTTATTCCTTCCATTTTTCCCATTTAATTTGAGGTCAATGGAGGTTCCAATAACAATAAGTGCAATTTTCTTCTAAATTAATTGAAAGGTTTCTTTTAGATTAATTGAAAGGGTTAGTTCTTTTTCATGTTTTGAAAAGTTTGATGCATACGGCCTATGCATCTCCTTAGGAGGTTTTAAATGTAATGGTTTGCAAAGGAGAGGATGGCTCCTTAAGCATGAGTAGACCCATATCCACATCGCTTTCCTAAGAGGGAGGGATAGGGTTATTCACAAAGGTTTCAAACATGGATTGCTCTATCTTAATTTTTGAAACAACTTAAAAATCTGTCAAAGTATTTTTATCCTTTAAATTTATTATTTTCTTATAAAATTTTTTTATTTTTTTTAATAAAGATATTCTTTCACATTAAACTTTTTAAACCAATTTTAAGCAATTAAGATCAAAAGTTTTATATTTAATAGTGTATGATTTAATTAAATATAAATAATATAAAATTTATATTTTTAAAATTTTTAGGTGGATGTGGATGGTTATATTTAAGGTTAAAATATTTATATTTAATAGTGTATGATTTAATTTTTTTGCGGTTTTGAAAGAGATATTTTATTTCTAACTTAATATCTTTGCGATTTCGAATGTGAATAATACTTCTCTGCGTTTTTTTCTTTTCTTTTTGATGGGAATAATTTCAGTGGTTACTTTCAGTGATGCGAACGATAATACTTCTCTACGGTTTTGAGTTCTTGGTGATGGGAATAATCTCTTTGGTTTTGAACTTTAAATATGTTTTGGCTTCTTCAACCCGTTGAGCACCTGAGTGTGTTCGTAAATAAGTTGAGTCGGTTCTTACTCTGATTCAAGTTTAATTTAAAATACGTTTATAATTTAGTAACCTGTGAAAAATTTTGATGTTTTGGTAGATGCGGGAGATATTAACCTCCAAGTGTAACCTTTTTACTTATAATAGAATATTCCAAAAGTAGGAGAATCATTAAATAGATGTGTGAAAACCCTAGAAGAGAAGTTCGCCCAAATAGAATAATAATAAAGTATTAAAAGGCTCAAGAAAGTGAGGTCGGCCCCACATGAAAAGACACCTTGGAAAACTAGTATAAATATAGGCTAGGCACTCCTCATTTGTATATACACTCACTCATAAGAAGGAGGGCATAATTTTGAAGAGCAGTAGTTGTAGTAGCTGTAGTTGCAGTAGAAGGAGGCACAAGTCTGGAGAAGGTGGTGCAACAATTACCATGGTGTAATCTTAGTCTTTCTGGTATCTCTCTTGTGTGCTTCTCTTGGTAAAGGTACACTTCTATTAGTAGAGGTATGTTCTCTTGGTATTGTGATGTTGCTGCAGCAATGGTGTTTCTAGTTAAGGTTTATCTGTTGGTTCTAGTGTCGACTTGCCATAATCATTCTATCTACGAAAATGTTAGTGTGCTCAAGGGTGGCATAGTGAATTATTATGGTTGGGTGACAATGATGTGACATTGTCTATGGTTAAACGAGCATACCAAAATTTTAGCATGGTATCAAAGCTAGTTTCCTTCATAACAGTCAAATTGTTGGAAGGAAGATCCTCAACTTCCCCATCATCAAGCTCATTGAGCACTTACTGAACCCACTATGAAGATCACCTAAGTAGGGCTTATCTGTCCCCGAGATCATATCTCCAAAATTCTGAAATTGAAAAATTAGGATTTCCTCATAAAACCCTAAGTCGATAGTACTAATTACAGTACCAGTACCAGTTGCAGTGCAATAAATTACCCTTTTTTGAAAAAATTTCCTGACATAAATTACATTTGTTTTTTGGGTGGTTGTAAATATCATGGAATATATAAGGAATTAAGTGAGAAAGAACGTTTGTATTTTATCCCGTTTCTAGAAGGTATCTTTTTAAAGAGTTGAATCGATGCAAAAACCATATTCATATTTCACCATATTCATGTTCATTTATATTTTTAAAACAATTTACAAGGATTTGTCTACGAGTTATGTTTCCTGTTTTTTTCATATTTATGATACAACTTTAACTTTTGAGATGATTTCTTTTCCAACAAATTTTAATTTTAATTTTTAACCAATAAACCATTCACATATTTTAATTTTAATTTTTAACCAATAAACCGTTCAATAGACAAAGGAAGCTTGATATAACAAAATGAATAGAAGCGAAGCTTCAAATACCTGCCATATATATAGTAATTTGAAATAAGATTACTCACTTTCATCTATGCAAGGTTTTCAATCGGTTGATGGGAGGTTAAAAAACAATAAATCTGAGCAAAATAAATTGTTCATTCAATATTTAGTTGTTGGAATCCCTTCTCAGTGGTGTTCATGTAATGATCGTATCTTATTGTTTATGGTGAAAAAAATTACAAAGCATAAATATTTAAATTAATTATACAGGTAGATTTATACAACATTAATCCAAACTTACCATAAAACAATAAACAATAAGTGTTCTTTCTTCTTCCCGATGTAAAGGGGATATAGTTATGTGTTTGTGTATTTTGAGAGGTTTTTCAATTTGAAAATATATTTATAATAAAATTAGTTCTAATTTTTTAATTTATAAGAATTGAATTTTATGTATTTTATATGATTATTGAATTTTATGTATTTTATATGATTTTATTGATTATTGAGTTTTTTCTTGATTGCTCTAATTGTAATTTGGTCATTAACAAAAGAATATTTGAAAAATCTGATTTTTGCAATTTGGAGGTTAAACATATTTCATAAGAAAGGCTTAGAACTGTACAACTACTAAGTGCATCCTTGGAAAACGAATTGTTAAATCTCTGTGGGAGGAGCATTGTATTTACAAACTTACATAAAATTGTGTTCTTTTTGCTTTGTTTTGGACATGTTGATTGTACAAACTTACAAAAAATTGTATTACTTATGTGTATACAAAAAGTTAGATATGCAATGGTGTTAGATGAAATATTACTTTGCAATTTAATACATAAACTTGTTAGATTAGAATAAAAAAGTTGCACTCTATATGATGAGTTCAACATGATCAAATTTGATCTTCCCATCTTATCCCTTCAAACGTTGAATTATGATTTTTTATTTATTTAAGATGTCACAAATCTTGAATTTTGAAAAAACTTGATTGAAGAAGGATATGCTATAGAAAAAGCATGGTGACTAAATATGTTAGGACACACAAAGAGAATAAAAAATCATGGTGACCCAGACCCATAAAGGGGATACAAAATTACTATATTTTAAACTATTTTATACGCCCATGAAAAATTTGGACTTTATGGTATTAAAGTATCCACATTATGTGCAACCTAAGTTGAAAAGACTTTGAATTCTATTAAACTTCGTTCGAGGTGACTAGGAGAGATTTGGACTTTATGATGTTGTATGTGAGTAAAATACCAAGATTCAAATAAAAATATAATGAAATTGTAGTTTGGGAGACATGGATAATATTTTTATTATAAATGTTAATTGATATGCTAGTAATTTTCATTAGGCATGTTACCATATTAGTTAACTCATAGGTGATTTAATGAGACACTTGTGGATTCATAGGTGGTTTAATAAGACAATTGTGGATAATTGTTTTGGTTTTGGAATGATTTAATAACCATCCATCACGTGTGACCTCTTGACAATCTATGTGTGACCTCTTTAAAATATATGTAAGGATGCATCAATCTATGCACATGTATCTATACACCTCGATGCTTTTGTTGATCCTCCACCAACCTCCACGGGATTCTCTACTAGCTTATGGTTATGCTTTATGGAATGCACATAAAGTCGTAACTCTCCACCAACTTCTGGTTTTTCTTCCGTATTCCATTGGAAATCTACAAAATTTAACCTCCTTGAACTTGGATTCAGATCATCTCTCTGACAAGCATTGGAAATCTGCATCGGGTGTTCGACTTGACACTGAACAAGAATACACTCTCGGGTCCCATTCTGGACTCCATGGGATATTTGAAGTAGCCAACAACCCTACATATATCAGATAATTTCTTTACAGGTAAGATTCCTTGCTAATTAGAAAACATGTCAATTCTTGTAGAATTGTTGGCAAGTAACAATCGTTTGAGCGCAAGCATTCCAAAATCACTAGGATTTTTTATTTCTTTCCCAAAACAAACTCATGGGGAATATCCCTCGTGATGGAAAATATTAACAACTTCAATGCACAAACAAAGAGTTTTCAACACTTTGTCACAATCAATATTTAGACTGCTTGTTTGGCTTTGGATCGACATGAACAAGAACTCAAATTTTTCCTTTTCCTATAGGGTTGAACTGTGCTCTGTCATAGATAACTCTGTGTGGAATTATCACTACATGGATATACCTCTGCATGGAAGCATCAATGAACAGTGTTGACGAAATCTATCGTAGACAATTCTGTGAAAAATTTAGTAACCAATGCGAGCGTGTAGCATGTCACTCTGCGTGCAACAATACTAACTTGTCACAGATATTTATGAGGATTTCCACTACGCCAAATTGTGACTATCTGTTCCTGCGAAGAAAAATACTTAGGAAATATTCTTTCAAATATAATTTTAGAACTTAGCTAAGATTAATTGTGCACGGTCTTCCTGCAATCACATAAACTCATCACTCTGACAAGACAACGTATACATTGAATTTAACAATTCAAAACATAGTGTGACAAAATGCAAAGACACAATGTGTCAACACCACACACTTTGTTCTTTCTTTTTATCAATGAAGGAGTAAATTTACACAAGAAAGCTCTTTCCTTCTTGATATTTTAGACCTATGTGATCCACACTTTTACATATTCAATATCACACACTCGCTAACCTCTACCTCTTACAAAGCATTCAATATATCTTCATCTCTCAGCTATTTCACAAACAAACGAATCTTCAGTTATCTTAGCAAATGCCTAAACTATAGATCTCTTCTTAATATTTAACAACGGACTTAACACCTATGACAAACAACTCGATATCTAATTAAACAAACTCAACGAAAATGTCTTCTAGAGACATTTTGTAATTATTAAATATATAATAAAAGAAATTAAGGAACCAAATCCCTTGGTAAATGTTTGCAACCTATGAGGTCAATCTTTAAGATTTACGTCCAGATGCTTTTGCATCGAGCTCCTAGGGAAGAAAATAACTATCCATCAGGTCTTCAAGGTATGCGCCATACTGGGAGATTTTTGTTGTTGTCATCCAATTAACATCCTTTGTTGATTGACCTTTCCATTTGACCAAGTACTGGAAATACTCCCCACCTTTTCTTTTCCTTAATACATTCTTATCCAATACTTCCGTGATTTCCTTTTGCATTGCTCAGGGTAGTTGTTCTTTCCATTCTATAGTCTTATATTCATCACTTATAGGTTCATCTACTGAAACATCCTCTGTCTCCTTGAAGGGATACAAATATGCAATATTAAAGATTGTTGAAATTCCAACACCACTTGGAAGTTCTATTTCATATGCATTAGAAGAAAATTTCCTTAAAATTCTACATGGTCCAATATTTTTAATATTTAGTTTTTTATAAGTCCCTATATGAAACCTCTCTTTCCTCAAATACGCCATGACCAAATCACCAAACTCAAAATACACTAATATTCTCTTCATATTTGCTCACTATTTATACTTGTGGTTGTTGTCTTGCAATTTCTATTCAACCTTTTTCTGCAACTCTTGAATACTTACTGCAAAATCCTCACCATCAACACTTCTTAATTCCTTCTTTCCCAAATTCCTTAACTCATACACTCCCCTTGGATGTATTCCATAAAAAATTTAGAATGGACTCATTATATGCATGCTCATCTTGAGAAAGCATCTGATCCTATTCCTTAGGGTTCTCATTCACAATGGTTCTCAAAATATTTCCCAAACTTATATTTACTACCTCTGTTTGTCCATGAATCTGTGGATGATAAGATGAGCTAAAACTGAGATTAGTACCATTTTTTTTCCATAAGGTTCTCCAAAAGTGTCCCAAAATATAGTATCTCTCTCAAAAAATATAATTTTGGGTAAACCATGCAACCTTACAACCTCTTTAAAGAACAAATTTGCAACATTTTTCGCATTACTAGTATTGGTACAAGCAATTAAATGAACCATTTTTGAAAATCTATCTACCAAAACATAGATTTAATGATTACCTCTATGTGTTCTTAGCAATCCCAACACAAAATCCATACTCGCTACATCCCATGGCCTACTTGGAATGGGTAGTGGCTGATACAACCATGCATTCTTAATTCTCCCCTTAGCATGCTGACAAATTCTACATTTCTCCACAAACTTCTTCACTTTAATCTCATACCTGACCAATAATAAAAACCATTTCCCTGAGCAAAGGTTCTGTCTTTTCCAAAATGTCCCGACAATCCTCCACTGTGTTTTTATTTGATCATATTTTCCCTCATTGAACACTTTGGCATGCACAATTTACTGTTCTTGAACAACAATCCTTCCTGTAACATGTAGTCCAACCATTGACTTATGTTACCGGAAATTGGATTTTCATAAGCTGCATATGCATCCTTGAAATATGAATCATCTCGATACATTTATTTTAAACCATCAAAGCCTAAAGTGCTCACTTGAAATTCTTGAAAAATAAAATTAATTATACTCAAAGCATCAACAACCTTATTGGTCTTACCACTTGTGTGTTTAATCACAAAAATAAAATTCTCTAGAAATTCAACCTACTTGGCATGTCTTTGATTCAATTTTGGCTGACTACTTTTAAATTGTAATGCATGATTGTCACTGTACAGAACAAATTCCTTGGGCATGAGGTAATGCATCCATTTCTTAAGTGTTTGAACAATTGCATAAAATTCCTTTTGATAAGAGGAATATTTATTTTTTGCCTCATTTAATGTCTCACTAAAATATCCAAATGGTATTTTCTCCCGACTCAAGGAAA
>JZKD02S1359592.1:87460-130779 GCA_000966675.3 Picea glauca
TACTCAAAGCATCAACAACCTTATTGGTCTTACCACTTGTGTGTTTAATCACAAAAATAAAATTCTCTAGAAATTCAACCTACTTGGCATGTCTTTGATTCAATTTTGGCTGACTACTTTTAAATTGTAATGCATGATTGTCACTGTACAGAACAAATTCCTTGGGCATGAGGTAATGCATCCATTTCTTAAGTGTTTGAACAATTGCATAAAATTCCTTTTGATAAGAGGAATATTTATTTTTTGCCTCATTTAATGTCTCACTAAAATATCCAAATGGTATTTTCTCCCGACTCAAGGAAAATCCTATTGCAGTCCCACTAGCATCAATCTCAACTTGAAAGAATTTATCAAAGCTTGAAAAATCTAACACATGATTTTTCAGTAATCTTTTTCTTCAATAGTTTAAAATTTCTATAAACTTCTTTAGTCCACTTAAATGATTGTTTGATTTCTTTGATAGTTTCTACAATAGGTGCACATATCTGATTGAAACTTCTAATGGAATTTCTATAAAAACTTGCAAGTCCATGGAAACTTCTTACATCAAATCCACTTCTCGGGGTTGGAAAATTCACAATTTCCTGAACCTTTTCTGAGTCCATCTTCAAACCTTCTTCAGATACTACAAACCCCAAATATATCATCTCCCTCTTCATAAAACTGGTTTCTTCAAATTTATCAGCATTTTTTCCTAATGCAGGGTAATCAAAACCATCTTGATATGCCTTAAATGTTTCCCTTTTATCTGGCTATAGATCAAGAAGTCATCTAGATAGACTATAAAAAAATTTCCAATAAACTCTTTCAAAACTTCATTCATTAGCCTCATAAATTTACTAGGAGAATTTGTGAGCCCAAAATGCATCACCAACCATTCATGCAGACCACTATTAGTCTTGAAAGCAATTTTTCATTCATCCCCTTCTCTAATTCTATTTTGATGGTATCCACTCTTTAAATCAAACTTTGAAAAATATTTTGATCCACTCAAACAATCCATCAAATCATCTATGTGAGGCAATGGAAATATATACCTTATGGTGATTTTTTTTATTTCTCTGGAGTTAGTGCACATATGCCATCCTCCATTCTTATTTGGGATAGGAACTGTTGGTACAACACATGGATTCAAATTCTCCTTCACCAAACCTTTATCTAACAAATCCTGTACCTTCCTTTTAATCTCTTCATTCTCTTGTGGTGTCATTCTATAGGCTGCTTTATTAGGAAAACTTACTCCTAGAATTAAGTCAATACGATGGATAATACTCCTTATAGGGGGGTAATGTATTTGGAAAATCATCAACTATAATATCAAAAAACTCATCCAACATAGATTTAACTTATATAGGTAAATCATCCATATTTGTATTAGTGAGTATTACCTTTGGCTTACCAATTAAGGAAAAATGCATCTTTTCTTCTTTCTTGACTTCTTGCAGCAACTCCTTTCCACTTATCAACAATACACTTGGAATAAATTCTTCTTTGGCTTATTCAACCTACAAAGGTAACAACACATGCTTGTTCCCATTATTTTCGAGAGAACAAATGGTCCTTCTACCATCATGCATGGATTTCCTGTAATACTTCCATGGCCTTCCCAACAAAATATGATAGACGTCCATAGGAATTGTATCACATAACACCTCATCCTTGTAGCTACCAATCTAGAATTCCACTTTAAATTGTTCATTCACCAAAATATGGTGTCCCTTCTCCAACCATGAGACTCTGTAGGGAGTGGAATGTACTAGCCTCTGCAATCCCAATTTCTCTACCATCTCTATGGAAACGAAATTGTATGCGCTACCACTATCAATGAAAATTTTACAACACTTACTTCTTGAATTACATATAATACTCAACAAACTTTTTGTTTGAGTTGGTTCATGAACATCCTTTTCTTTGTTAATCAAAAATCTCTTCAAAAACAATGATTCCCCTACCTATGGAGTTTCTTCTTCTACTACTTCATTCACATCTTCTTCCTTTGTTTCTACAACATGTGTATTCCTCTGATTTTGTACCTTGTTCTTTGGACATTCCCATGACATGTGTCCTATATTACCACCTATATAACATCTCATTTCTTTGCCTCTTCCTGAGACTCTTGAGAAAAATATTGTGCCTCTTGATTGTCCTCCTCTTGGTGACTACCTTATTGAACTTCCTTCCTCTTCTTTTGAAGGTTGAAATCTTCATCTATTAGAATATCCTTTGCCTCTTTCTAGACTCCTTCCTCTATTTCTCTAGTTCTTCTCTCTGGCCAACTTCTATTCTACCTTCAAAGTTGCTTGGTATGCATATTCAATAGTTCTCAGAGACAAAAGGTTTATTTTTTCTTGAATTTCATACATCAAACCATTTATGTATCTAGAAACCTTCTCAACATCTTCCTTAATGTGACCAACTCTAATATTCAACCTATAGAATTCCTTTGTTTAATACTTTACTGCCATAGTTTTTTGTCTAAGGTTTTGCAATTATTTAAACAAATTCAATTGATAATCCTTAAGCATAAACTTACCTTTAAATTTGGCCACCATTTTGTCCCAAATCCCGATCTTAGATTTTCCTTTCCTCCTTTTGTCTACCTGTAACTCATCCCACCATAGAGTTGCACGTCCTTTTATCCTAGTCACTACATGCTTCACATTATTCTCATTTTATACCTCTTCATAATCAAAATATTTATCCATGGCATTTATCCACTCAAGTAATTCATCAACATTTAAATCACATTCATACATGGGCACTTACATCTTAGGCCTGGATCCAACTCTTATGACCATTCTTACTATTTTTTCCTCTATTGGTTCTCCTCTTCGAGTTCCTTTTGTCTCCTCTTCAAAGCCTATATCTTCACTCCCACTGACATATCCTATGTTAGTTTCTCTCCTATGATATGTCTCCAAGGCCTCCATCCTTTCTTGGATTCACCTCAAATCGTAACGTAACTCATCAGTTACCACATTCCTATCTCTTCCTCCTCTCTTGGGTGGCATGATTCCTTAGATACAATGATGATTTGATCCAATAAATGATGATTTCAACACTCTGTTGCAGTCAATATTCATAGTACGTGTCTGGCCTCGGATAAACATGAACAATCACTCAATTTTTTCATTTTCCTACAACACTGAATTGTGCTCTATCATAGGTAACACTGCGCATAATTATCACTACGCGGATATACCTCTACATGGAAGCATCAACGAACAATGTTGACAAAATTTGTCATAGACAATTCTATGCAAAATTTAGTAACCAATGGAGGTGTTTCGCAGTTCACTTTGCATGAAAAAATACTAACTTGTCGCAAATATTTACGGGGTGTTCCACTATGCCAAATCGTGACTGTCTTTTCCTGTGAAGAAAAATACTGAGGAAATATTGTTTGAAACATAATTTTAGAACTTAGTTGAGATTAATTGCACACTGTCTTCCTGCAATCACATAAACTCGTCACTTTGCCAAGATAACTTATACATAGAACTTAACAATTCAACACATAGCGTGACAAAATTCAAACACACAACGCGACAACACCACATGCTCTATTATTTGTTTTTATCAATGAATGAGTAAATTCACATAGGAAATATCTTTCCTTCTTTGTCTTTTTGACTGTGTGATCCATAATTTTACATATTCAGTTTCACACTCTCACTAACCTCTACCTCTTACAAATAATTCAATATATCTCAAGCACTCAAATATCTCACAAACAAATGAATCCCAAGTTATCTTAACAAATGCCTAAACTAGATATTTGTTCCTAATATTTAAAAACAAAATTAACACCTGTGACAAACAACTCAATATCTAATCAAACAAACTCAACGAAAATGTCTTGTAGAGACATTTCATAATTATTACATATATAATAAAAGAAACTAGGGAACCAACTCCCTTGGTAAATGTTTGTAACCCATGAGGTCAAAATTTAATATTTATTTGTAGATGCTCCTGCATCACCTCATATTACGAGTCCTCCCATCTTAAAACTCTTTTTCTAGTAAAAAATAACCTATTCGGGGACATCCCCACCTATTTAGGAAATATGCCAAAACTTCGCTTGTTGCAGTTATCGTTCAACAATTTTACAGGTTGATTACCCAATTATTTTGGTGGAAATTCAAGCCTTGATTATGTTTTCATTTCAAACAGTAAACTTGTTGGTAGCATACATGAATCATTGGATGATATGTGAAATATGGGATACCTTGATATGTCAAGTAATTAGCTAGAGGGAACCATTCCCAAGGATATGGCCCAACTAAAGAATATGAAGCAGTTAAATTCATGCCGAGCAATGAGAGAAAAGAATCCCTCTGGTATGGGTGCTAAAAAAGACTATCTCGATGTACAAAACTAATAGAATCGAGGAATGCATAACATGTATTTTAGTTTTTTTCTCTAGCTGGAGAAGGAGGTGGCTCTATATCCATATTCCCTAGCTTTGACTCATTCCCAATTCACATTTTTATGTCCTATCAAAGTTGTTTTTGTATGACCTCAAACAAGTAGCCTACATGGATCTACTCAAAACAATATTTGGATATGTCCTAGGGGAAAATAATGATTGGTAGGTGAATATGCATCCACATCCATGACTGGTGATGCTTCAACTCTAGGCAAGGTGTAGGGGGAGTGGAACTAACTCGGGAGAGGCGAGTATTATTCTGTCAACATTATCTCCCAAGAGGAGCTTGGGAAAGTGTGGTAGGAGCCAAAGACATTTTTTGGTTGTTCACCTCAATTAACAAACACAACCCCAGCCCACAACAGATCCACAAATTATTCAATGATGATGATGCTTGGAGTGTGGGTATGAACTTGATCATGCCCACGACCCAGTTTAATTGAATATGCGAAATTTTCATGATGCAAATGGGTGCAATTTGTTGGTGCTTCTATTATGCACCTGCACTAAGAATTAAATGAAGATGACTACTCCTAGGATTTCTCCTCGTTGTTGCGCACATCAAGATTCACCTATCCTCCTCCATGTTAGTTACACAAGGTAACGAACCTCCTCCAATTCAGTTTCACAAGGGAGAAAGAGAAAGTGTATGCATAGGTAATGCTCAAACTCAATTTTTTTTGCAAATTTCCTTGTCTTTGGGAATGAGTGGACGAATCAAGTTACTAATATCTCCAGCTAGTACTATTTATTGAAGTCACAAGAAGCAATTGTCACTATATTTCTCGCCCAACCTGAATATATGCAATTTTATTTTCATTCTTGATAGTGGGAAGATGATGTGTTGATCATCAATATATTAGAGGGTAAGGGAAACAAACATTGATATAAAGACCCTTATGCCAATTAGGGTACACAAATATCTTACTAGGTGGAAGATGTATGCAGTAAATGTGGAGTATGAGGATTTCCTACCAGGTGGAGGATGTATGCGTAATGTCGAGGGTGAGGGTTATCATTATGGAATGAGCATAGGAAATCAACATATCAATTAATATGGGTGTTAGTAGTGAATTAATATCGATGTCAGTTGAGGACTTGGGCTTACTGTTTGAATGATATTAGAATATTAGGGTTCCAGTAATCGCTACGTACCTCAACTACAATCCTACATTAGTCACTTGATCATGCCTTAGGTTGTCGTTATGGAGAAGGTTGAGGGGGCGCAAGCCCCCTCCTACAGTGATGTGATAGAAAATGAACCAAAGGGAACCAAGGGCTCTTGGATGCCATTTGAGCCACTGCCACTCTTGAAAGATCAACTTTATCACAAAGTGATGAATAAGGGTAAATCCATGGAGGTTGAATCCAAACCGTCCCATCCAAAGGGGGATCAAAAATGGGATATGGGTAAGTGCATTCATCAAGCGTCAATGTCTCCCAAATATGTATTCAGTTCAACTAGAGTTGCAGAATAAACATAATACATGAACAAAAACACCTTGATCAACAAATTTCTAGGACTATTGCCATTGGAAAAATATCTGAGCATATGGATCCAGACGTGGAAGAAGCCCAAGGGACACTTTGACCTACATCTTCGATGAAAGGGATTCTTCATGAATACATTTCACATCTTGGAGGACAAAGAAAGGGTCTTTGAAGGTGGACCATACTTATTTAATTCAAAAGGCTTATATCTTCACTATTGGATGCAACGCTTTAGCCCCAAAAAAGAAGATTTCTCATATGTTCCGGTATGGATCCAATTGTACTCTCTCCCGCAATAATTTTGGATTGTTGAGATTATAGTAGGAATATGAAATACCATGGGTCTATACATCAAAATAATATAATCCACTTGTCAGAGGTGCTACACTTCCTATTCTTGGATCTGTATGTGCATGAACATTTTCAAGCCCTTTCCTGGCTCAGTAACTCTGGAATTTCGATATCTGGAATGGACACAAACCATCGATTTTGAGCACATTCCATTATTATGCCACGAGTGTCATGAACATGGCCATATAATTAGGAATTTTCCCCTCAACATCCCCCCAAAAGAAGCAAGTGGAGCAATGAAAAATCCCAAAGTTAACTTCAGTCAAGTACAAGGGAGAAAAATAACAACAAAAAAACAATTATCCCCCGGGGGCCATCAAAATCACCACCAACAAGCAACTTGTTTGAAATATTAAACCAACTACCAGACACTCAAGTAGTGGAAGAGTCGCACACCTATGAAAATATTGAGAATAATTGAGGTAAAGACAAGGTGATTCAAGATCCCATCCTAGAAAAAATACATCCCATTCCATCACCAATTTTACCTAAATAAGATCAACTCATGGAGGATGGAGGAGATACATAAATGGTATTAGATGAAAATGAATTAGTTGATGTAGATATGGACAAGCTTGAGGAGGCCTACAATAACTAATATCTACAGTCAATACCCTTGGAACAACTTCCAAAATTCCGCAAAGTCTATTTAAACTCCATGAATGAAGTGACCTCTATATCTAGGGGAATCTTAGGAATTCATCAAAATCCAAGAAAAGAAGTCCACAAATCATGAAAGGAAAGTAAAATAAGAGGAATAAAATCCATGCAACAACTCATTCGGGAGGTAGGCTCCTTCATGATTAATTATGGTCAGATACAGAAGCCCATAGAGGGATTATTTCTTTCCCCACCACCACCCTCCTCATGTAGGACATATCTTGGAATGTAAGAAGCCTAAATGCTAGAACCAAGCAAGGGGTTCTCCGAAACAATATCTCAACATAAAATTATAATTTTTTATTCCTTCAGGAGAGAAAATGTACTTAATAAACAATTGAAAACACTCTTTCCAAGTGTTGGAGGTCGAGCAACTTCATTTATAATGATTCCATAGGGGTAGATGGAGGCATTGCAATCTTCTGGAATATGACCACAGCTATAATGGAGTATTTATTTTCAACCACCTGGTTCATTACAACGCAATACACAACCATTAGATCCAACAAGGAAGGAATCATAAAAAATGTATCTGGACCACAATTGGCTCAGGAAAAGACGACATTCCTCAAAATCCTGCAAAGTCTGAATATCATTGTTGGAAACCAATTTTGGATTCTAGGGGTATGTTTCAACATAGTAGTCTCTCTGGATGAAAAATGACGGGGAATTAGAATATTAGATAATTACAACAATGGATTCCAAAAGGTAATCGAGGATATGCATCTGGTCGATCTAAATACAATTAATGGAGTCTATACTTGGTCCAATAAACAATCTGGTTTACATCAGGTCACCTGCAAGCTAGATAGGTTCCTCATTTCAAAATCACGAATGATGGAAGGTCCATTACTAGAAGTAAAAATTCTTCCATGCTCAGGCTCATACCATTGGTTGATTCAGCTTTGGATAGATGTATCAAGTACCTCGCGTAGTAAACCTTTTATATTCGAAAAGTTTTGGTTAACCCACCTCGACTTCCAAATAAATTCCTCGTCTTGGTGTGATGGGTTTGTTATCTCACACAGTACCCTCATGTACAAATTCCATCAAAATATAAAGAACTTGAAATAGAAGAGAAAATAATGGAACAAAATTGTGTTTAGAAATACATTTCAGGCCCAAAAATCCCCGGTGTAGCATATGGAAGAATTATAAAAACAAATCATTACCAAAGGAATCTCATAATATCTTTAAGAGGAGTAAAAAATCTTAAAGAAACAACTACAAGGGAGGTATTCCCAAGAGGAAATTCTATGGTTCCTAAAATCCAAAGTAAAATAGCTAAAAGAAGGAGATAAGAACACAAATTTCATCCACGGATCCATGATCTAGAGAAGACATAACAAGAGAATTACAAGGCTACATAATGAATAGGGTCAAAACATCATGGGCCATGAGGGAATGGAACAATAACTATTCAACCACTTCAAGGACCTTATCTCCGAACGACGTCTCGACGTCTCAACAACAATTCACAAAATAACTCAACATATACCCTCCCTAATCACTGCAAAACAAAATGAAGCTCCGATAAGACCAATATCAATTGAAGAAGTGGATCAAGCCATACATGACATGTCAACATGGAAATCTCATGGATCAGATGACTTCACTATGCATTTCTTTCACTATTGTTGGTCAATGATATGAGAAGAAGTCTGGAAACTTGCAGAATATTCAAGAGTCAAACAAGGATTCCTTCCAACTCTCAAAACCACATTCCTTGCTTTGATTACCAAGGAGAAGGGAGCCACCAATCCAAATCAATTTCAGCCCATTTCTCTTTGCAATGTCATCTACAAGATTATTACTGAGTTAATGTCTCTTTGTCTCAATCCCATCCTTCCTTTCATTATTTCCAAAGAGTAAACATGATATGTTGAAGGTCAATAGTATTATTCTAGAACATTAAGTGATTCATTCCTTAAAAACCACCAAAACACTTGGGATTATTATCAAGCTTGATCTCTCTAAGGATTTCAACAAACTCAGTTGGTAATACATGCGATCCCTCCTTACTATCGTCGACTTTAGTAGTGAATGGATTGATCAGATCCTTAACCTTACCTCCTTTTCCTTTTTCTCTATCCTTTTGAATGGAATCCGATAAAAAAATATTGCTCCATCCAAAGGCATTAGACAAAGTGACCCTCTTTCCCCTTTCATTTTTGTGATCATGGCGGAAGGATTAAGTCGTTATATCAAAGCCTCCATTGCTGATGACACTCTCCAGGGTCTAAACTTGCATGAAATTCACCCAACTGTATCTCACAGTCAGTTCGTGGATGACACCATGATGATGGGGTCCCCAACAACAAAAGAATCCAAAAACATAAAAAACATTCTCAAGGATTTTTGTGATGCCTCACACATTTCCATCAACCAAGAAAAATCACAAATTTTCTTATTTAATACCCCTATGGCCATCCAAAATCACATTACTCGCCTTCTTGGATTCTATTGGATTTCTCTTTCTTCCAATTACATGGGTGTACCTCTGATTGATAATATACTCATGAACAAATATTGAGAATCTCTCCTCAATTCCTTGCACAATTGACTCAAATCATGGACCTTTAGATCCCTCAACCTAGATGGGAGACTAGTGCTTCTTAAATCTGTTCTCCAAGCCATTCCTATATATCTATTCTCATCTCTCTCAACCCCTAAAGTAGTATTGAAAACCATTCGAAGTATACAAAGAATTTTTCTCTAGTAGGGAAAAAATGAGAAAAAGAAATTGGCCCTGGTTGGCTGGGAAAAGATCTGTAAACAAAATATCTTAGGTGGTCTTGGTCTTAAAGATACTTGTATTCTCAATGAAGTAATGCGAGCCAAGACATGGCGGTGCTGGCTAAAGCACCCAAAAGACCTTTGGGCCTGATTCTAGAGAAAAAATATATATGCCAAATACAAAGGAAGAAAATCTCATAAGATGGAATGACCAAATAATTTGATCCTCAATTTATAATGCATCCTAGTAGAATCATGGTATTGGTCAAGGCTACTCTTTTTGGGAACTATGAGGGAGTCATGATTCCTTCTTTTGGTCTGAATCTTGGCAGTAGATGCCACCCCTCTCGCAAGAGAACACTCTATAGAACATCCACACCCTTATTCCAAATAATGAAAGACTACGAGTGCTAGGCCTTTGGAAAGCACCAGAGGATTCTCAATCATGGAGAGAATGGAAATCAAATCATACAAACCTTCAAATCCCCATAGATTGTGATCTTACCCCTTGGAAAAATGAAGTGGATCTCAAGAAGATTTGATTCTGGCTTGGACTAGATATTCTTCGATGGGGTCATTCTCCATAGGGGACCTTCTCAATAAAATAAGCATATTCCATCAAATATCAATTCCATGTTCATCCCAAGGAGTGAATATGGTACACCATATGGAAATCAAGTCTGTGGCCCAAAGTATGCACCTTTATTTGGCTCTCAATTCAGAACTACCTCCTCACTCAGAATAACCTTCTAAAAAGAGGCTTTGTTGGACCTTAAATATGCCCTCTCTATTCTCAACATGAAGAAACTGTAGATCGTCTTCTCAATCTCTTCTTATATATATTAGGAATATGGGACCAATTTTCTCAAACCATGAGAAAAAATAATAGAAATAATGGCAGCATATCCACTGTAATTGAGGAATGGTGACCCGCTGCTTACAAAAATCCTATCATAAATAGAATTTGTAAGCTTCTTCCAGGTTTCATGGTATGGAAAATATATAAGGAGTGCAAAAGGAGGATCTTCCACTCAAATCAAGCACCAACATAGCTCACTTGGTAAAAAATCCAAACAAACATTTAGGAAACAATCAGATCTAAAAAATGGCCAGGAGGCGATATGGACCATGATCTACAAGAACAACTTATCCTATGTCATTGACATATCAATCTAAAAGTCTGTGTTTCTATTGATCATGTCCAACCTCATCAAGTCTTGTTACATGGAAAATACCTCCCTTAGGCTTTCTGAAGCGGAATTTTGATGGTGCTTCAAAAGGGAATATGTTCCATGTGGAATATGGAGTATTCTTTCGAGACAATGAGGGAAAAATTCATAACATCCTCACCGAAAATATTGGTCATGATTCTAACAACTCAATGGAGCTATGGGCTATCCTTAAAGGAATCCAAGAGGCCTCACTCCTAGGGTACTATAAACTTATAGAAGAGGGGGATTCACAAATCATCATAAAATTTATTTCTAAACTTGTCAATCGTTCTAAACCTACAAAATATCACCCAATTGGAGATTGTTAAGACAAATAGAACTTCTCAAAGATATACTTCTCCCCAATATGGTTTGTATCCCTTCACATGTCTGGAGAGAGGCTAAAAATATTGGAGATAAACTAGCTAATGTGAGAGTCAAGTGTCAGGGGAAAGACATAGATCTTAACAACCAACATCATCCCACTCCCCCACTTCTCTGTGAATGCATAGAAATAAAACAAAAGGAAGGTCTCCCCCTGGATGGCATGTCACACCCGCATGCATGAGAATGAGTCAATGAAAGGTTCAGGGTGCCACCTGGTGCAGTGTGAGATTTCTTTACCTAGTGGATTTTAATGGCACAACTCCCCTTCGAGTTCATACTCCGTGAAAATTCCCTCTAGTCGGTATGATGGATGTCTGAAATCCCTCCACTGGTACTACTGACATGTAGGAAAGTAATGCAAAAATTATGGATTTTTTCATTGCAGGAGTTATGGGTCACTCGACGAGATAATATTATGAGCGTGTCTCTCAATGTAAATGTTGTTTCAAGGTTCCCTATTTTATTACTCTGTCAACGCATAGAGGGAGGATTATCTCGTCTTTCCTAAAAGGATTTGGATCCATTGTGGCTCAAAGATTTGGCGTTTCCCTGTTATACACCTCTCCTTTGTTATCAATATATTTCGAGAGCGGGCTTGCTCCAAATGAGACATCAATTTCTCTTGTGGGCTCTATTCTAGGCATCGATATCCCTCCTCCTCCTCGACTAGCATACACTCTATTGGATTACTGAGAGGGGGGTGAATCAATAATAAAGATTTTTAATCATTTTAACCACAATATATAAGTTTTGTTTTATATTTATGACCAATATACCATTTTCATTCAACAAATGCAGAGTAAATAAACCATGAACAACGAAAAATCATACACATACACACTACACTAGAATTTTTATGTGGAAATCCAATGCAGGAAAAAACCACGAAATGTTTTTTCTTCTATGTCTTTAAGAATTACATTCATTTGAAGAACCAAATTCCTTTGTTCTTCATCTGCATTTGGAAGGAGGCTCCAACCCCCTATATTTTCAGGCTACAACATGAGGTACACTACAACTCCCCAATTCTCTAGCTACAACTAGAAGGAGGATTTAACCCCCTATGTTCTTCGGCTACAACCACCTATCCTTTCCCCGTACTTCCAACATGAAATATAAGTTTCAAATAAATGATGAAATCATTTCCACGCTGTCACTATGAGATATACCATTGTAAACCTGTACCAACCTATTCCAACAACCTATAACCAACCCGAGCCACTGAATTGTAACCAACTTGCACATGTACTCATCCTATACCAACAAAACCAATAGGTATGCGTCCTATTTGTGCTTCTGCTCACGTATGTACGTTCCTTTTCTATATTTTAATCTGCATATGTATGTGACATTTATATATTGCAGCTGATGCACACTTTCTGAAATCTAGGGTTTTCACCTTTTATGAAACTTCAAACACTTTTCCGCATCTGTCACATCAACCTGCAACTTGTCACTATGTATTATATGTAGCTATGCCCTGTGCATACATCATATTATATATCCATTAACCAAGTGCATCTATGTATCTCGAGTCATGTGCCATACATGTGTGTACAATCATGAACAACTTTAATAACCCTTACATGGACTAGACATCAAAACCTTACTGATATGCATCCTCAAAATTCACAAACAACTTCAAAACCACTTCACAACCAAAAATACCTCAACCATGTACCAAGAAATAATAGCTATGTCTCAACACTTGAACCAACAATATGTACCAATGAATAATACCATTATTACAAGTTGTATTTCTATAGATCTAGCTCATACCACATGTGCCATACAACCAAAAACCTCTTTAGGGAAAATCCTCAATCCCCATAACCATATCTCACGTAAAAAACAATATCCAACTATATATAGAAATAGGACATACCTTTTGACCCTGTAGATAGATTTGTTGTACCTGATCACTATAGACCTTCCTGTGAGCTTGCTTTCAAACTCTAGATACTTGAAATATTCATCTCCTCAAGCTTTCATGGATTTTTCAATTGTACACGACCTCTTCATCTTCAACATGCGTATGTAAGTGCCTTGTTCTCCTTCAGCCCACATATGTACGTTCCTTACTCCACTGTAGCCCGCGTACACCTCAAAAACTTGGTTTTTTTTCCTAGTAATTCTATAATTATGAAAATTTCACTGTCAACCCTTCATGCTACTTCAGACTTGCGTAACTTCAGATGTATCAATGAGTACCTAAAATAAACCTTACATAATAATATATATTCAAGGTGCTCAATAGGTGCTAATAGGAGAACCTTTCTCTCTTATTTATACTCTCCAAGTAGCTTGCTCTAGGGGTTACCTTCTAATCAACTTAACTCAACTTCCTTCTTTTAGGGATAACCCACTTCTAACCACTTGTCCACTTATAACCACTTTATCTACAAATAGTAAACTCTCAACTTCTAGTTCCAAGTAATTTATTTTTAATTATTTTCTTATTGCAACAACTTAACCCATGATTAACTCTGAGTTTCACCCACTTTGACTAGTCAACTTCTTCTAGGGATTTATAGAACAATTTGACTTCTTTGACCTTCTAAGGGATTCTAGATAACTCAAGAGGGTTCTCCAACTTCACAAGGCCATAACTCTCTAACTGTGAGGATTTATGTGACGTTCCACATATCACCGGAAATGGCATGACATGTACTATCCATATATGATAGTCTTACCTAAAAATACACTAATTTTCATACCTTTATACCTCAAACAATATTGAGTCCTTTAACCATAGTGTTGGGGATACCAGAATTTTCTACCGGACTTGACTCAAGGGTTGATATCAATGAAAACCAACCCATTTAATCAATAATATTCTCATTTGGCATTAATGTCAACACTCTGATGCAACACTAAAGTATTATTGATTGTGCTCCCCCTTGTGATCATCGCTACCCTTGGAAACATGCCTCTATTCTCTCTCTCCAAGAATCTAACTCTCTATCCATGCATCAATATCTCCCCCTTTGAAATCAATGGAAAAGGTAACTTCCCATCGGGGTTGCTCCCCCTAACTGAATTTTCCTTGGGGATACTCCTCCTAACGATAATATCCCTGGCATTGATCCCCCAAACTAAACTATCCTGTTTATGGTGCTTCCTCGTGTAAATATATGACATATAAGAATAGCATTCAAAACTCATTTTGGGGTAGAAACTATGCCAAGTTTCTGATGAAGATACTCAAAGGATTCCCTTGAAAGTGATTTTGTAAAGATATCTACAATCTGTTCTTTGGTGGAAACATACTCAACCCAAATGTTCTTCTCTCCAACTTGTTCCCGTAAAAAATGATACTTGATTGGAATGTTCTTCGTCTTGGAGTGCATCACTAGATTCTTTGAGATACTGATGACACTTGTGTTATCACAATATATCAAAATGGCTCATCATACTCAACCTCTATATCTATCAAAGTTTGTTTCATCCATAGAATATATGTACAACATGCTGCTACTATAATATACTTTGGTTCGGATGTAAACTAAGATATTGATGATTGTTTCTTTCTTAGCCAAGATACCAAACACTCACCCAAGTAGAATGATTCTCCACTTGTACTTCTTCGATCATCAATGCAACCTTTCCAATCTGCATCTGTGTAGGAAATAAGTGATAGATCCTTTCCTTTTGGATGCCATAATCCAAACTCTTATGTACCCTTGAGAAATATGAATATCCTTTTTACTGATAGAACATGTGATTCATTTGGTTCTTCTTGAAATCGTGCCACATGTCCAACTGCCTGCATTACATCTAGTCTAGATGTTATCACATAAAGTAAGTTTCCAATCATTGACCTATACTTCCTATGGTCTGTAGCCTTTTAATCATCATCTTTACTTAACTTGCAATTGATTTTCATAGGAGTATTGACTCGTTTTCAATCTTTCATTCCGAACCTCTTTGGAATTTATCTAATATACCTGGTTTGAAAAATAAAAATTCCTTGGTTTCTTTGACATATTTGAAGACCCAGAAAGAAGGATAGTTCTCCAACTAATGGAATTTCAAATTCATTTTGCATATCCTTTGCAAATTTCTGCCTCAACCTATCATCATCAATTCCAAAAATAATATCATCAACATAAACTTGAATTAATAAAATACTATCTTAACTTACCTTTATGTAGAGGTTATTATTTGCATTTCCTTTCCTGAACCCGTGTTGCTGTAAATATCTATCTAGTATGGAGAACCATGCTTTGGGGGCTTGTTTGAGACCATACAAGGCCTTCTTCAATATGAAAACACAATTTTCATTCTCTCACAACTAAAATCCTTATGTTTTCTCAATGTAGACTTCTTCTTCTAGATCCCCATCCAAGAAGGATGATTTCACATCCATCTGATACACTTTAATTTTATTGGAGCATGCATAAGAGATGATCAATATGATCTCTTCCATTCTGGAAACTGGAGAAAATGACTCTTCAAAGTCTATACCTTCAACCTGAGCGTATCCTTTACATATAAATCTAGCTTTGTTCCTGGTAACATGTCCATCTTCATTCAATTTGTTTCTGAAGACCCACTTTGTGCCGATCACATTCTTGTACCTTGTTCTTGGAACCAATTCCAAAGCGCCATTCTTCTCTATCTTATCCAAATATTCATCCATGGATTTTATCTAGAATTCATCCTTTCTGGATTCTTCAAAGCTTCTTGGCTCAATCGAAGATAAGACTGCTAGGTGCAGTTGTTCTGGTGAAAAAATTCTTCTTCTAGTCTCAACTCTTGCATCTTTGTTCCTGATAATCTGATCTGATGGATGATTCTTCTATATTCATTTTCTAGGTGTATTTGGAGGTACTTAGTGTTCTTTCTCTTCTATTTCTATCTGATCTTCTTCATCTTCCCCTTCTTCTAATTACTCATCCTTTGCTTCTTCTTCGTTAACCTATTCCATTGGCTCCTTTTCTTCTTCCTCTATTTTCCATCCACTTGTCTCATCAATTGTCACATTGATGCTTTACACAATTTTGTTGAGCCTTAGATTGAAACATTTATATGCTTTCCTTGTAATCAAATATCTAACAAGTATTCATTTGTCCACACAAGAATCAAACTTTCCCATTCTACCATATTCTCTTTTGATGTAGCATTTGCATCCAAAAAATCTGAAGTGCTTCACTTTGTTGGTCTTCCTTTCCATAGCTCATAGAGAGTTTTATCACTATTGTTTCTGAGAATTACTCTATTTTCAATGTGAAAAGTTGTATGCACTGCATGTTCCCAAAAGCCATCTATCAACTTGGAATCCATTAACATAGTTTGAGCAATTTTCTGTACTATCATGTTTTTCCTTTCGACAACTCCATTCTATTGAGGTGTCCTAACTACAAAGAATTTCCTTTTTATTCCATGCTTTCTGCAGAAATCCATAAATTCCTTTGAAGTAAAATCTCCTCCATTATCAGAGCTCAAACATTTTATTTTTTAATCCATTTCATTTTCAACCATTTCCTTGTATATCTTGAAGTTATCTAATTCTTATGACTTCTTCCTAAGAAAACAAACAGTAGTTATCCTTGTATAATCATCAACCAATAACATAAAATATTGCTCAACTTTTAAACCCTTTGTTTTAGTTGGTCCAACTAGATCAGTACGCACAATTTCCAACAGTCTTGTTGGAGATTATTCCTTTAATTTGAACTTGGTCTTTGTTTACTTTCCTTGTTGACAATGCTTTCATAATGTGTTGGTTGTCTTCGTGATCTGGGGAATTTCTCTGACTACTTCCTTTTTTCTGGATTTGACAAGGTTACTGAAGTTTATGTGACCCATTCTTCTGTTCCATAGCCAAATTTCATCTTCCTTTCCTAGAAAACATTTTTCATTTTTCATTTCACTTAATACATATATGTTGCTTGAAGTTCTTATAGCCGTTGCAACCAATCTGCCTGAAACTATTTTTTTATCTCACATTTCTATGAATCAAACACAAGTTTGTGACCTTGGTCATACATTTGACTTACACTTAGAATATTATGTTTCATATCTTCCACTAGTAGAACATTTTCTACCTTGGTATCCTTGTTTCCAATTTTGACTGTGCCTCTTCCAATGCTTCTAGCTGAGTCGTCATTTCCAAAGGAGACCGATCCATCTCTTTCCTTTCTCAAGGTTAGAAACATGTCCTCATCACTTGTCATGTGCTTTGAGCAATGACTTTCAACATACCAACCATATTTCTTGTGTTTATCTTGTAGAGTGAGTGTGCATTCTTCATTGTTATACTGATTCTGATTTCTTGTCCATATTCTTTGTTGAGGTTCATGTCTATGACTATTGTTATTTTGTTGTGATTCTCTATGAATGACTGTCATTCTACAATATTTTTCTATGTGTCTAAAGTTGTGTCACTTGTAGCATTCCACTTCAGTGCTCAAGGAATCAAATCTGTTGTATCTTCTTCTCTGTGTTTCACTAGGGCTTCTTGGATAACCATTTTGTGCATGACTTTCATAGTTGTTTTTGTTTCTTCTATTTTCTCTGAAATTTACAAATTTATGTCCAAAATTATTATATGAATAACATAAAACAAAGAAGATAGTTTGATACGTGGGAGTTGAATATCTTCTAAAAGGAGTTACTCTTCTAAATCCTTCTTATTGAGGCTTGTTTGTTTCTGATTGTTGTTGATCTTGAAATATGAATCTTCTGGGTGGAGGAGTGTCCCTGTGATCTTCCTTGTAAAAATTCTTGTCTTCTCTGGTTGTCTCTGCATAGCTTCTTGGATGTGTTTCTTGATCTATTTTTTTGAAGCTTGATCCCTTTCTGTCTGATTCTATCCAAGTCCAGACTTGTCATGATTTGGTCTTTGACTATTAATAGTGTTATCCAAAACTTTAGAGCTATTCTGCATTTTTTCTTTTGAAGATCTTTTCTCAATGTGACAATCTCTACTTCCAAATTTCCAATGATCTTGTCTCTTTCTTCTAACCATTCCTTGAGTGCTTCTTCAATTATTTTGTCTTCTTCAACTTGAATTTTTAACTTAATGATCATTTGTTCTAGTTCTTCAGAGTTGGAACTTTGACATTCCTCTTTTCTTTTTAGTTCTTCCTGTAGTGATTTGTTTTTCTTATTTTCCATTTTTATAATTTCTATGGCACTCATCAATTCTTATATATAATCAACTTCTGCGTATTCATATTTGTCTTCGGTGCCTTCTTCATAGAAGTATTATATTTCCATGAATAAAACCCTTTATGTCTCACTTCCACTATCTCCATCTTCGTCCAATGAGGTGCTATCTTCTTTTGTGCCAAAGCTTTTCTTGAATAATTTCTTTTTGGTTTTCTTTCCTTTGTACATTTGTTTTCTATTTGAATCATCTTCTTTTCTTTTATTTTTCTTATGGGGACATTTTTTAGAAAAATGACCAATACCATAACAATTAAAACAAATCAATGGAATCTTACCTCTATATTTTCCACCGGTTCTCTTTTTCAATCTTCTGACGAAGTTGGATACTTCTTCATTGTTTTCTGATATGTCACTATTGTTGCTATCTTCTATTTTCTTTTGCTTTGACTTCTTGGATGCTTTGAATGCTTCTTATTTTGTAACTGGATTCTCCTGTTTAGTTCTCATTTCATAGGCTATGAAAATTTCATGTAGTTCATCCATGCTTATTGAATCCATATCTGTTCTTTCTTCCAGTGTTGCGATATTAAGATCAAATATTATTGGAAGAGATCTTAGTACCTTTTAAACAATTACAGATTCATCAATTTCTTTTACCAATCCCCTAACTGCATTCATTGTTTCATCAACTCGTAAGAAGTAAGCTGCAATATTTTTTATCTTTCTTCATCTTCATCTATTGAAATTGACCTCTATAAGTTTGAATCTTTGTTTCCTTGACTTTTTCATCTCATTCATAAACAATCTGAAGTTTTTCCCAAATCTCCTTTGTGGAGCTGCAATGCATAACTTTGACATATACTGAAACAACCAGACCATTCAGAAATGCATTTTTTGATTTTGAATTATTTAGACTGAGTTTCCTTCCATTTTCATTTGTTGGAAGAACGACTGGTTATTTATATCCATCCACAACTGTTTGTCAAACCTCAAATCATTATGCTTGTACATATGTTTTCATCCCTCTGCTACATAATACATAACTTTTTCTATCAAACTGTGGTATTCCATTTATATATATATATTGTTTCTCTCCATGATCTACCTTTTAGTGGTTAAACTAATTTCTGAAGGAACCTGCTCTGATACCAATTGTTGGATTACTGAGAGGGGGGTGAATCAATAATAGAGAAATTTAATCATTTTAACCACAATATATAAGTGTTGTTTATCCTTATGATCAATATGTCATTTTCATTGAACAAGTGAAGAGTAAATAAACCATGAACAATGAACAATCATACACATACACAGTACACCCAAAGTTTTACGTGGAAACTCAATGGGAGAGAAAACCACATAATATTTTTTCTTATATGTCTTTAATAATTACATTCTTTGAAAGCACCAAATTCGTTTGTTCTCCAGATGCAACTAGAAGGAGGCTTTGACCCCCTATATTTTCATGCTACAACCTGAGGGAAGGTCTAATTCCCCAATTTTGTGGCTACAACCAGAAGGAGGCTACAACCCCTTATGTTCTCCGGCTACAACTGGAAGTTGGCTACAACCATTTATCATTGCCCCGTCCTACCACCCTAAAATAGAAGTGTCAAATAGATGATGAAACCATTGCCACACTGTCACTGTGAGATATACCACTATAAACCTGTACTAACCTATGCCAACAACCTATAACAAACCTGAGCCACTGACCTGTAACCAACCTGTACCTGTACTCATCATGTACCAACAAAACCAACAGGTACATGACTTCTTTGTGCTGCATCTTGTGTATGTATGCACCCTTTCTATATTGTAGCCTATGTATGCACACATCCTTTGTATATTGCAGTTTTGTAACATCCTATTGTACTGAGCACAATTATATTGACTTATTCTTTGAGGACACTTTCATGCAAGTGATTCGGTTATGGTACATTATGATTTCGTTTTGATTATGATTTATATATGATGATGATGATGATGATGATGTATTGTGATTCATTGTTACTTTCAGATATATATCTATTGACATATATTATTGACGAGTTCTCGTGAGTGTGCATGACACATGACATGTTATGGATGTTGATGGCATCAATGGACTTTCTTGGACTCCAGAATGAATCAGGGAGTGGATTGTATTTTTTTGAGTATTTCATTTTATGCACATGTGATATATGATTGATTACAATATGATCTATGTATATGGATTATTGACATTATTTTTGTCAGTGGATGCAGGCTTGACGATGCTTGTTAATCCGACTCACAAGTAAAGGGGTCATGCGCAGAAACCAGACATTTGAGATAGAGGTGTGGCAGTGTCCCTGTCATAGCCTACTAGCACTCTTGTAGTGACCTGGACACATGGTTAATGATTACCACATTCTTAGAGGATCAATATGTCGTGAGGGTGAACTGAGACAATCTCTCAAGAATAATTCTAAGAGCGTGCAATAAGGCAGAGTCCTTATTCCTTAGAATCCCTTAGTGTCTCCCAAAGTCGACTGAATGGAGTGCTGACTCCAAGGGTGGGAAAAAATTCCAAAACCAGTCAAAGGCGAGTGACACCCTTGGAGAATGAAGGTGTGTCTTGAAGGGCACGTCGCGTAATTAAAATGTGAGTAAATAAATCTAGATGGCCTAGAAAATTAAAAAAAATTCTTAGACCTTGATAGGACAGAAAATTAATTAATCAGTAAATTATAAACTTAGAAGCCTAAACAAAGTCTAAGCCTAAATCTAGACTAAGTCTAACTCTAAATTTAAATAAAAGAATAAATAAAATATGAAATAAGTTAAACGATTTGAGATAAAATCAAACTCTAGGAAAAGAAGGAATAAAAACTTAAAGGTTGGGAAAATTGCACATGGGTGCATGAAAATAATAAAAGAGATTTTTAAAATAGAAAGAAATAAAACATGAGAGAATAGGTGTACACATAAAATAACATCTTGAGTCAAACTACCACTAAGTTTAACTAAAATAAGACTCCTAATCCAACTCTAACTAAAATCTAGTTAGGGGACACTCATTAAATGATAATTTGGGGAACACAGGGACAACTAAGAGCGAAAATATGAACACATTAGGAAATGTGAGGGAAAATAATTTTTTAAATAAAATAAAAAGGGTAAATATATGTGCAACCTTGGGAGAGTGTGACAGATGTGTTGGGTGAATAATAATTTAATTTAATTATTAAAAATGAATTAGTTGTGCATGAGGAAAAGTGTCATTAAGAATTATTCTATAAAAGAAATGGTGTAGAAGGGAAATGGAGCTCACTTTTTCTTAGTACTGGTATGCTGCCAATTTTTTTTTACGGTGTTCGACTTGTGAGAGTTGGGATACCAAACTTGTAGAAAGAGTGGAAGCTCTTTCTTGCGAGGAAATATTTGGAGCTATTGTTTTTTGGTTTCTTGTGTGTGGCCCCTTTGCAGCTCAGGGGGCTAAGGGGAAAGAAGAGTACCCCTAGCATTGGTTGGGAGGTACCGGTGAAGTCTTTGGATTAGCTGGCTAAAGAGAGGAAGCAACGCAACATTCTTCTTCAAGTTGAAGATCGTGAACACGTATCAACTATTAATATTTACGGTATTTCATTAGTAGTTAAAATTTGTGTACACAAATGTAATTTCTGTGTATTAAGAAAGTATAAGAAGAATCATGATGAATCATTAGTAAAACATATAACTATTCATACATATTCATTCTATTATATTGTCAATTAGATTTATTACATAGATATATCTACTTATATGGAGAAATCGTTCCAAATAATAGCAACAGATTTTGTAGTTATATATTACCATGGTTAGAACATAGTAAATCTATATAATATTTTTCAAGGAAATGCTAAATTATTTAATGATTATTAATATGGAATGTTTTTATTTCTATATAACAATATATTTCGAATTTTTTTTATTTTTTTTTAAGAGAATGAGTTAAAATATGTTGATAGTAATCTTGATTTATTAAGTTCTTTGGTAAAAACGAGTGATTTTCTGAATAGAGTTGAATCTGTATGATCAGTCGTGAAGTCCTCATGACTAAGATTGGTGTATTAACTTTATGTCCAATCTTGTAATGTAAGCATGAAGCCCTCCCTATACTTAGATTCTTAGAGGGTATATAGATAGAAAAACATTAATACATATATTAATTATTAAATTAATAGTAATTGATTAGATTAATGCTTCATAGAGACAATATATGTACATATGTTTTAACTTTGACAAATTAATTCCTTACATGTTAAGATATTGAATTTAAATGGGTGAACTTAAATGCAATTACTAATTAAATTTTTAATAATGATTATTTTGATGATCTCCTTCATTAGCAACTTCTTATCAATTGCTATTTGTCTAAATAAAGTTATTTTACTTTACACATATTAATATGAAGTTAGACGACTTGCTTTAACCATGAAGGATTATTTGCGACATGAAAAAGTTACAATTAAAATTAATGCGCAGGTTGCGCAAAGGTCTATGCAAGGTAAACAAGAACAAATTTATATGAGATCCGAAATAATCATTAAGATAGAATCAATTGGGCTTAAGATAATTTGAATTGCATTTTGGCATAAGTAAAGTCATAAATTATTGGTATGTTTCATTTGACGATTTCAGTTGCATTGTGTTGGTTTCAAAAAAATAAATAGTAAAGTCATAAATTATTGGTATGTTTTATTTGATGATTTCAGTTGCATTGTGTTGGTTTCAATTTTTTTTTTTTACTACATCTTTGTATTTGTTTACGCATTGATGTTAAGTGATTTGAGATAATGTTACATCAATTTATCACCTATGCTTCTAAAATGTTTTAAGGTCTAATTGTGTAAATGTTAATTAAGTAAGTGTGATGAGTATTTTTTGTAATTTTGTTATGTTACATGTATATTTTTAGACCGAGTGTGGTATGTTTTTTTTTTGACGAAAACGGTTATGGTTTATATTAAGAAGATGGACTGGCCAGTAAATTGGCAAGCCACTGGGTCCTTTACATCGAGAGTGATTTCTATCCCTCAAAATTCAAAATCCTGGAAACATTACCACATTACTCAGATTGCTTCTTGTTAATAGCTATTTTAGCTAGCCAGATCGGCTTCGCGTCCTTACATCTTCCCGCTGGTAGACATTTTTTTTCTTTTTGGTTACGACCTGCCATTCATTACTTTGACCCTGGTTATGAGTTTCCGACTGATCTTGCACTTCTTCTGCCTCAACAATATCGGCCCAGCTTGAGGCTTGCTTGGTTGGGCTTGAAGACCTGGGCAGAGCTGCTTCCGCTGGATCTTCCCCCTTAACAGGTTCTTTGAGGACGGAGACGGATTCACCTTCAGTTTCTGACGGCGAGATCTTTGCTTCAACTTGCTTCTCCGGTTGCGCCCCTGTCCACCAAGTGGGCCTTTGGCTTCGGGATGATCTTCTTTTTCCGGATGACTTCTCACAGTTCCGGGCTATGTGCCCTGTTTCAAAACATACCCTGCATCTGAAACAGAGGTTCTCGAAATCGATCTTCTGGGTCTAAGAGAAGTTCTCTCCGAGGAGGATGATTTCTGCTGGGAAACCCTTGTTGAAGTCCATCTCTACACAGATCCGGGCAAAGGTGGAGTTGAATGGGGCGGCTTCAGGGCAGCTACAGAGATATTTCCCTATGCCATTTCCTATAGATTCAAGAGATTTGTCCCCCCGAAAGTGCAGGGGAAGTGACGGGAGACGCACCCAGACCGGAGCAGAAGAAATAGAGGCCGTGGATGGATCAAAGTCAGGGGTCCATGGGTGCACAGACAACCCTTCTCTGCCCCAGAACCATGGCCCGGAGCTGGAAACCAAGTCTCTTTCATCAGAAGATTCAAAGATAGCTGCGAAAAAACCCTTCGCAAGGGGGCAGACTGAAACCTCATCCTCAAGAAGTGGGGACCATTCGGAGTCAATCCAGGAGCAAAGATCAACCAGATTCGGCCAGAAACCGTTGAACCTGCAAATCAGGGCAAGCTTGCTGAGTTGAGAGGAATACACCAGTGCTTCCTTCGACATCTGGATAGAAACTGTCGGGGCTTCAATAATCGCAGCTTTCGGAGCAGAGGAACCACCTCTGAGGGAGGCCGCATCCTTGAAAGAGGCTTGTCCCGCACGTCCCAAGGAGGGACCCAGATCTGGTAGGGGGCGGGCGGAGAAACCCCCGTCGGGCTTGGATGAAGGGGCGCGAGTAGGAGCAGGGGGGGCGCCGACTGCCATGGAGGACGCAGCCACGAGAGGGGGCGCATCAGCCACGGGTGCAACCACCTGGGAAGACATCTGCTAACGGCCGGAGCGAGCTGGAGGTGCCTGGAATAGCTCGAGAGGAGGCCAACGGGCCTGTGGAGCGCTAAAAGACCATGCCGAAGCCTGAAAAAACCCTCGCCTTCTCTGCCGCCGCCGGGAGCTCAGTCGAAACCTAGTTGTCATTCCAAAACTGATACACAATGTTATTCAATGTGTTTTGTGAAATTCCTCCAGGTTTCACTAAGTGTGGTATGTTAAGTAGATCATAATATTGAATTTTCGATTCTTTGAGCAAATGATTTATTTTTAATTATTTAGCATTGAATTCTAGTCTTGATTTCTAGACTAGGATTGGTTAAGAGAATTAGATACCTCCTTGTTTATCAAAACAATCGCCAGTACTAAGACCTTAAATGGTCAAAATCAATCAGATGAATTCTAGACTTGAGCATTGATTATGTGTATTGGAGGTCCTAACCTTGCAGGTAGGTTGGGTGGGTAGACATATTTTGTTATCTTATGTGATGTAGTAGATCTATGAATAATAGTAATGTTGTATTTAAAACATGTTGTGTAGTGAGATAGATGAGAAGAGATTGTGTAAATGTTAATGTATGTTATTTTATGTAACACTTGTTCTATCTACTTTTTTTTTTTTAAAGAAAAAAAACTCTACTGTAATCACTTATTTTATGTCTTAATGGAGGGGTCGTTATAGTACCTATGTGTCTTGGTAGATGGAAGTATTTCCATAGGATGACCATTTGTTTAGTATTTGTAGTCAAATTTGAATTGATTTCTTGGTCTGAAGAAATTGTATTTGAAAAAATAGAAGGGATCAAGTGCAGGTAAAAGCTTAGTGTGGATGGTTGTATAATTAGCTTGAGAGTTGTGGATCTAGGGAACAATCCCTCATTAGTTTTTGAAGACATGTGAGTGGTATGATAATGAGGCTACATGACATGTGTGTGAGTTGTCATTCAACAATTGACTTTTGCAAAGCCATGATTCGGGAGTTCAGAGAGGGAACTCAACAATTCAACTTGGGAGCTACACTTTTATGAGCCTTAAGAGACATCTTCTTGTTCTTACTAGCCTAGAATATTTTGAAATGGTTAATGGATGTTGATGAAGACCATATCTAACATAGATAAAGACAAGGACTCGTTAAGGGAGGGTGTTGGAGTAATTAACTCCTACTTGTCTTATGTGCTTAATATGTGATATTTTTCATCATATTATTAAGATTTTAGTTTGTTGATTGTAATGTAGAGATTATTCTCTATGTGATTTGAGTCTATTATTTAGGAGGTTGTTATCTAGTTGGATGTGAGAGATTCTCTCCAACTAAGTCTCCTAGTTTGGTGTGTGGTTGAGATATTCTCTCAACCTCTCCTTCTATATTGAGAATAAGTTAGATCAGATAACAACTTGTGAACTCTCTATAATAGAGTCACAATATATTGTAAAGAATTCAATTATTCAATAGAGTTTTGTTTTTGTGTGTAATAATGTCTCACATCTTATATTTTATCTTTAAGTATATCAAAGCATATCATGTCTTCAAAGCAACCCTATCCAACATGAATGTTGTCACCAATTATAAATATCTATTTCACATAAAAAAAAAAAAAAAACCGATAAAAGTATGCTTCAAATTTCCCACAATATTAGGACTTCTTCATCATGTATTACAATCATAAAGAATAAAGAATTTGAAGGGAACGATATGAAATTCCAATTTACTTAGTAGAAGGTATGTTTTAAGATTCTCATATGGTAATCTTCTATGAACAAAACTGTAAAAGAAATATTTGTTGAGTGAGCGAGGTATGATAACTTTTCAGGCCAAAAGAAAGCAATGTTATTCCAAACAAAGTAAAGGATTGAAGTCAAATAATTGACATTTCTGTTGATTTTGTAGAAACATTTGATAACAGTAAATCTACAAACTAAAGATAAGATTTCTTAAATACATGTGGTAATTTTCATAGTCAAATTCATAGCACACTGTCTGCATAGATTAAACAACATGGTAAGAAAAAGGCAACGAATACACGGAAATCAAGAAAGAGTTTCCAAATACAATTTCATTCCCTGACCATGAGGTTGAAAATAATACATGATTTCTATATTCAGAAATTGATATGGGTGGTAATCCTTAAATAAAGGACATATATAGAACTTTAAATTTCCATTTATACATCATCATTGGGCCAAGAAGATAGATCCTTGAGGTTTTGAACATGATTGACGAGAGACATGGTTTTGGTCTCAATATTTTGAAATATGTATCTTGGCATCGTCGTGGCTAGTGGATCACTTCCTATAGGCTAACCATAGTAGTGCATGGAGAGTTATGTAGTGTAACTCAGATTATCTGCATTCATATTAGGAAACATGGTCTGATAAAAGAAGATTATAATTCCAGTCTTAAGCTACTTATAAACTTATTACAACTAACTATTGTAGAACTCCTCAACAATTAGCTATAGAAGGCATCCAATGTCAATAATCATTATTTTAACTATTAAAGTTGAAATACAATGTTGAATTCAATCGAACAAAAATATTGAATTCTTCTCCTATGTCCAGCCAAGGATGTCCCATAAGTTTTATACAACTCTCTACACAAGTATGGGACTCTTCTCTTTTCAATTCTGAGCTTTTGATTCACATAATCTATCATACAAAAACCAAGCGACATGTAAAATTCAAACCTGAAAAAGTTCTCTCAATGCCAAAGTAGAAATCCTAAATGCATCTACAACCCGATAGGGGTGGGCTTAACTAACTCTTAGTGTGTGTGGGGGGGGTGTAATAATGCATTGAATATAGACAATACATTGGGTTTACTAAATATAAATACTAGCCCAGATCACCTTAAAGTTGCATAGGTCAGAGTTGTATCTTTAAAATTCACATAAATGGAAACTGGTTCGATATTGGAATTTGGTACGTGAAAACTCAAGCTTCCCAACCTCATGTGTATTTTCATAAATAGGCTTAAATTAAAACCTAAAACTAGACGAAACACTAAAATTACATTCTTTGTGAGGGATAGATTAACTACAATATTTATCTTTCATGTTATTGTCGCAGGCTGCTACAAGCCCAAAACTTAATGGATATAATGTGTCATGTAGGTCTAAAAGCATATACTTTAATAATAAACAAATTCATACAATGGTAAACTATAGCTCGATACCTATCGAAAAAGGAAAAATGAAAAAAGAAAAGAGAAAACTGTGATAAAATTTAAGGGTATGGAAAATGCTTATTTACGAAGCTATTTCCAATAACAATGAAAAAATGTAATGCAGATAATTGAGTTAATAATTGATCTGAATTGGATCTTTGGAAAACCCTTTTGTAAATATATAACATTTCTTTTGTAAATATGTAACATTTCGTTTGATTTTAGTTTTTTTTTTTCGGAAAAGTTGGAACTGAAAATGAACTATGTGATGGTTGGTCTCCGAAAATCATCCCGTTAAAATAATGAAAGCTATAGTGAAGAGACAATGGGAGATGAAAATAGAACCAAGGAAAAAATCTTGGAGTAGAAACAAAAGGAGGTATCCTGATTGAGGTAGATGTATGAAGGAGTCAAAACATTTTTTGCACTAACCGAAGGTGTCCCAAAGCCATGGTTATTTACAATTTGGGTTTTCTAGTGAGTAATAATGCATGAGATTTTGAGCATGCATAGCTCAACCCCTTTGTACTGAATTATCTGAGCATAATAAAATGGGTCGAGTTTTCATGTTCGAGTTTTTTTGTGTAATCTACTGTGTGGGAGGTTAGTTTGCATAAAACATTGGTTAATGGAGAAAACCCATCTCAATATCTCTTTGTTTTCCACCGGTGAATGATTTAGGAAAGGGGAAATCAACAGTTCTCAATCCATAGTTGTTGCAAAAGTTTCTAAATTCATTTTTCTCTCTCGTGTATGTTTCTTTCTCTCTTACAAAGGTAATTTTTTATCGTTTTCTTGTGCTATGAAGTTCACATGCATCATTTGATTAGCGTTGGGAATATTTAACTGTTGGCTGGTTGTTTTACCCTTTGATGGGTCATTCTCTCATTGATGGGTGCCCCAATCTACCAACTGGTTGATCTTAGACTTTGTTGGGTCATACTTTTTTAGTTGGGTGCTCTTCCTCGTCCCATATGTTGCTGGTCAACTTAGTTTTGATCCTTGATTGTTGTTAATTTATGGTGAGTGTCTAAACTCTCCCTTAGATGTTTTTTTATTTAATGTCTAGACTCTAAACTTATCCTATGATGTTTTCCTCTAATTTTGTGTGCCTGAAATCGCCCTTGATTATTTTCCTCTAATGATAAGTGGCTTAATTCATCCAATGAACATTTTTTTTGAATGGGCATCCTCACTTATCTCATTGGTAAATTAACCATTTTCCTACAAGTTTTCATGGGCCACAAGAACTCTCTCCACCGAATGTATTGTTGAAGAATCTACGGAAGCTTAAAAAGATGTTGAAGTAGTCTGAACTCTGAATTACACAGACATATCATTTTAATGAGTAAGAATCCATTTTGGTGAAACATACATGCTATAAGCATAGAAGTTATAGATCAGATGGTATCATACCAGGTCCAAAGACTTGGAGAACACCTACATGGTAAATACCTGCAATTAGTACCAAAATAGTGGACACACATTTCTACCAAGCCTACAGACTCACAGGGATGATTTTAGAGGCTAAATTTCGCTCATGGGCTAATTTTCCATGGTTTTCCCAAAACAATATTCGCTATTCTAAAAATGATTCATCCAAATTCTATAGGATAAAATTATTTTACCTTAAAAATCACAAAAAATATATATAAACTATATAAAATCCTTAGAAATTTGAATATTTTTACAAAAATATCGCCAAAAATTTATAGTTGGAATATGAAGGATTAGTAAGATTCACCAAGGTTTCTACATTTTAAAATAAATTTCCATCCTTAAAGTCATCCCTGCTACAGAGAAGGATAAAACCATCAATGGTGGAGAATCATTGTGAAGAAAATGATAGAGAATACCTCGAGGTCATATTGGATCAATTAGAGTAAAGTTTTGCTACATTGACACAATTGGAGACACAATTGTTGGTGAAGAAACATAGGAAAGAAAAATATACAAAGATTAAGAATGAAGAAGACAAGGAACACTAATAAGATCCCATGTAAAATGATTTGGGTAAAAACCATTATTTTAAATCATCGTCCCATATTTGATCAAATTTGAAGTGAATCTCGAAATACCCATGTTTGATGGACAAACTAATGTTGAATTCTTGGATAACTTGTTGAAACAATTGGAGGTTTACATTGGTATTTATCAAATCCAAGAAACACAACAAATTTCCTTTTCCCACTTGAAGATGACCAGACATGCTCTGCTATGGTGGGAGAGTTATGTGGATTCACTGAGGATAGGAAAGAACCCCATGGTGATGAAATGAGAGGACTTTAAAGCACTCTTGAAGTCATAATTCTATGCCATATGCTATGAAGAGGAGAAACTCATGAAGTGGTAGTACCTTCGGTAATCACAAGGACACAGAGTGTAATAATACACATATGAGTTCAGAAGGCAGGCCATTCGGCTGTGTATCACTATAGAAGAGATACAGGTGGTGATTAAGTACCTCATAAGACTTTTTATCCATATATTAAGAAAATTGAAACTTCATGGTGTTGAATCATAGACAAGGAAAGAAATAAGGATTTCTACATTGTGCTAGAATCCAAGAAAGGATAGAAACATGTAGGTCAAGAAGAAACCAACAAGA
The DNA here is from genome assembly GCA_000966675.3 of Picea glauca. Lineage (NCBI taxonomy): Eukaryota > Viridiplantae > Streptophyta > Pinopsida > Pinales > Pinaceae > Picea > Picea glauca. Next base: position 117,934 of record JZKD02S1359592.1, read on the forward strand.
AAAGAGATAAGAATATTGAATCCACAACCGAGAAAATGAGGGATCCTAATAGGCATTGCAAACACTATGATGTGTATCGACACATGGAAGAGAAGTTCTAGAAAATTCATATGGAATTGCATACAAAGTGGCTAAATTCCAAGGAGAAAGTAAAGGTAGCTACCAAGAAAAAACAAGAAATGGTAGAAAACACCTCTGAACTAGATGAATCTATAGTTTTCTCCACATTGTAGTAGCGAAAGGAGAGTGGAGATAAACATGTGCTATTCTAAATCAAAGTTCATGTGAAGAAATGGAAGGTAAATGCCTTATTCAAAAGTGGTTCTCAATGTAATATGGTTTCTGAAGCATGAGTTGATGAGATTGGTCTAGAAACCTACGATATATTACAACTAAGTTCACTAGTATGGAAACTGTTATGGGAATCACCTAGAGATGTAAAATCATTTTTTTCATTAGTGCTAGCTATGATCATGAGGTAGAATGTGAATTTGTACCATTGGATTCCTGTGGGGTAATGTTGGATATCCCATACTTGTGGGATAGGGATGCTACCTTCTAGAGGAGAGAAAAAGGTACTGATTGGTCAAGGGTGGAAATGCATACCTCGTCAAAGCACATCAAGAGAGAGAGAGAGAGAGAGAGAGAGAGAGAGAGAGAGAGAGAGAGAGAGAGAGAGAGAGAGAGAGAGAGAGAATAATTACTCTAGAAGCAAAAAAAGGGAAGAAAAGTAGTAAACAATCTTCATTCGCTAGCAATGGAATGGTGGACATAGAGAGGAAAATGGAGGCCATTTTCTTCCATCTCCTTAATGGTCCAACTTTTGGAGACAAAAATCCTTCAAATGGGAAGGTGTGATCCAAATTGGATCTTTGGCAAACCTTTTTGTAAATATGTAACATTTGATTTGATTTTAGTTTGTCTTTTTGGAAAAATTAGAATTGGAAATGAACCATGTGATGATTATCCTTCCAAAGGAATCCCATTTAAAGAATGAATGTTTTAGTGAAGAGGCAACAAGATATGAAAATAGAAATAGGGAAAAAATATTGAAGGAGCAGAAAGAAGAGCTTGAAAGGAAACTTGCTCAAGGTATATGGACAAAGTAGTCAAGATGAATGTCCACATTGAGTGAAGATATCCTAGTTCCATGGTTATCTACAATTTGGGTATTCTAGTGAGTAACAATGATGGGATTTTGAACATGCATAACTCACCCCATTTGTAATGATTTCTCTAAGCATAATAAAATAGTTCTAGTTCTAGTTTTATTGTTCTTATTTTTTTGTGTGTAAGTTATTGTGTGGGAGTTTGGTATACATAATACATTGGTTAATGGAGAAAACAAATCCCCAAAACTCTATGTTTTCCACCCTCGAATGATTTTGAAAAGGGGAAATCAATGGTTCTCAATCCATAACTATTGCAAAATTTGCTAAATTCATTTTTCTCTCTCCTATAAATAGCCTTTTCTCTCACGGAGGTGATTTTTTCTTGTTTTCTTGTGCTCTAAAGTTTCCATGAATCATCTAGTTAGTGTCAGATGTCTTTAATTGTTGGTTGTCCATTTTCCCCTTTGCTATTCCTTTCCTTCATTGTTGGGTGTCACATTTGGCTAGTTGGTTGATCTTTGACTTTGTTGGCTCATATTTTTTTAGTTGGGCATTTTTCCTCTTCCCACAGGTCACTCATAGAGTTAGTTTTCATCCACATACATTTTACTATGATGTTGAGTGTGTAAAATTTCCCCTGGATGATTTTTCTCAGACTTGAGTGTCTAAACTTGTCCTAGGATGTTTTCCTCTAATTCCATGTGCCTAAACTTTCCGCTGGGAATTTTTCTCTATTGTTGAGTGGATTAATTCATCCACAAAACATTTATTTATGGCTGTGAATCCTCATCACACTAGAAAATTAACCTTTTTCCTACAACGTTTCATGGGCCACAATAACACTCTCCACCGAGTGTATTGCTGTGAAATCTCCATAATCTATTGAAATAGTTTGAACTCCAAATTACACAAACATAGAACTTTAATGATCTATAGTAAGCATTTGTGTTAGTTAAATTAATGCCATTAACACTTGTAAGCTCTCATAACCCTCATAAAGGCATGAATATCAACTTCCAACTTTCACATTTCCCCTGAACTATTGGTTGGATATTAGACCTGATATTTATATCTCATAACTTGAATGAGGTATAGTTCTTCTCATCCTCCAATGTCCATCTCATACTATTTGAACAAACATCCACCTTGAGTTGAACCTGAAATTCCTCTTATGGCTTGGAGGTACATTCTCTTCTGAGTAAGAAATCAATTTTTTGTTTTTGCAATTAAACAATTCGCACTATGGTTCCAACACACCGTACCACTACTTTTTAAGCATTCCCATGTGCTATGATTCACTATTACAAGACAATCATTTGCAGAGAATTTGTGAATTTTCTGCAATATGTATATGCATATGTGAATCATGCCTTCGAGGTAGTCCAAGTTCCTATCACGCAATACATTCCCCTCAAAGATACAAAGAAACACTGGCAGCGACATGACATTTTGCAATACCTCAATAACAAACAAAGGCTCAAAAAATAGATTTGTAGATAGTCCCTCAACTGCTTTTTTATGCTCAAGCTACTAGGCAAGTCCACGTCAACCCTGGTGGCTAGAAGCAAATAAAAGACTTGTTCTATTATTGCAAATAAAATCTCTGATTAGTTGCTCGGTGTCCATGAATTCCATAGAAATGGTTTGGTTCCCTTGGTTGGTGGTAATAATTTCAACTCATTCATGTTCCCATACACCCATGAAGGAATAACTGGTTCCAAGATTGATTCCGATAGAAAGGCCTTCTCCCTTAGCCATTTTTTAACAGAGGAAACCCTTAAATCCTCAGAAAACAAGGAAAAATTAATTATTGCTTCAAAGAAGACTACATAGCGTGAGAAAAAAATGAGAGGTGCTTCACACCTCATAGAAAATCAATGGATTCTTAGGGATGGTTTACAGATTCACACCAACAAAGAAATCACATGCTTAACATGACACCTAGTCCATATTTTCTTTAGGCAATAGATCACATTCCAATGGATTTACTCCAATCTCCATGCATATAACGCAACCATAGGTTGTCAACTCCAGTCAACAACACTAGCAAGATTTGGCAATAGTTGTGCGACTAATCCACTACTAGCAACGATGCTCCTCCTCTCACTTTCATGGAATTGTTAGATTCATAATGAAGAAAACATTAGAAACATAATATAAAGAACTGAAGCAATCAAGAAACCATGATGAACATATATAAATAAACACTGGCAGAAAAGGCATACTTTGTATTCATCAATGCTTCAAATAATCATGTACATAGACACACATATATAATACAAGAAGACCATAATTGTTATGTAACTGTATAACAGTTAGGTAAACCAACTAAACCAACTAACTTATGATTAGAGTTTTAACATCCTCCCTTAATCATAAGTTCATTCTTGCCTGAAAAACTGCCACTACTTGACAATCACATGTGTCAAGCGAATATTCAAAGCACTGATTGAAGATGCTCTTTGAACTCTGAAAAAATAGCAGAAGCTGATGTCTTCTACTAAATTGGTGGTTTAAGGGTGACCACAAACTCATTTGGTGGTTTTTGGGATGACCAAAAACCGAATGTCTAGCAGAAGCTGATTTCTTTTGCTAAATGGCATGATTTTAAGTTGACCATAAACTAACAAGAGCTCAAGGCTCAAAAGTATGAAAATGTAACAAGCAAAAATTCATGTCTTCTGCTCAATTGGTGGTTTTAAACTGATCAAAAACCATATCAACAACAATATGTTCAGGAACAAGACTGCATACCAAGAACTAGGTTGCATACTTGATCATCTGTTCACAGGATCTAAATCAAACTTGGAACCTGACTCAACTAGATTCCCCCCCTATCAGGGACAAGTGGTTCCAATTCCCTTGACTGTCATTCACAAGTATGGCCAAGAATATATCCAACACCTGTATAAGCTACTGGAACAATGTGCATGCTTTCACAATGTAAAGTGGAAAAGGTTAATCAAATTGTCTTCCGACGGAGTCTGCAGACTCAATCTTCAACTTAGAAGACTACATCAACTCGGCCCCAATCATACCCTAAATCATCAAATCTTGAAAAACATTCATTTCCATCAACTGTAGAAATATCTCCAATCAAGTATGACTGTACTTGTGTATAAATCCGTCGATAAGACTGCTCCAATAATTTGGCTTCCAAACGCCAACGCCAATTCCCTAACCATTCAAAATGAAGTTGTTTCTGCTTGCGCTTTTGGCACCTTACTGAGGGGTGATTTTTCTTCCCACAAAATCTGCATGGGTGAATATCAAAACAATTTGACTTATCATGGCCAAATCGGTGACATTGTTTGCACTGTATGGATTCTTTATCTGGCTTATTATCATGATCTGGAATATCTGTAACAACATATTCATCAACAATATTATGTACCTGTTCCTTACCAATATCCTCAAGCTCTGTCGTCTTATCATCATTCAAAAAACCTCCACTCACAAAGAAAACAGGTTCACAATAATTAGGAATATGAAAAAGGTTGTTAGCATCCTTTACATATCCTAGTCCATATCGATTTCGTTTAAATCGTAACTCTTCCCATGGTCGAACAATACATTTATCCACAACTTTTTCTGACTGAGGGACTTCATCTAACTGATCTTCATGTTTATGAATTTCATCACTAGTCAACTGAGCGTCTTCATTCTCATCCTTGATGTCATTGTGTTTGTTTAAATCACATTGTTGGTGTCGAAGCAAACTTAACTCATCAGACAACAACTTGTTTTGAAGTTTGAACATATCAATCTTCTTGTACGTTACTTGTAAACAAGTAATCACTGTGTCGAGAGTGTGCTTGTTTATTGCAATTGTAGATTCCGTAGTTGAGTTAATTAATGTGCGCAATATTATAAATATTTCTTCAATTATTGCCATTTGTTTGTATGTTGATTCCACAAAGTTCAATTCTGTATCATGTTGTGCATGCCAAAGTTGTAGCCAACTTGAATTGCTTGTTTGTATATTTGTAGTCTTCTTTGCATGAGCGATTGTTGCATGAATGCTGCCAAAACTATAGGATAACCAATGATGACGCACACAAAGATCCTAAGAGAGACCACCTTATTCAATCTCAGGTAGGTCTACAACTTAATAACACCAAATACAATTTTACAAATACAATTTGTAGACCCCTTATAACACCTTTAGAACTACCTTATAACTTCATTACAAAAATCATACTAACAAAGCTCTTAACAATAGGTCTTATATCTCCTCTATGAAAAGAAACCCTTATAACTTCATGTACATTTAATTATAATGGAGAAAACTCCTCCATATAAATTTTCCATCTTCTTATGTTTTTCTCCATATACTTATGCTTTATGCTTCATATAGTAAATTCTTTCTAAATCCCCTCACACCAAGCCTTGTAAATTTACCTTTTGTAAAAAATGATATCGCTCCACTCCAAAAATACCAAACATAGTCTTCTCTTTTAATTCCCTACATAGAAAATTTTAATTCCACTTCATATGTTTTCATTCACTTTTATCTTTTTCACTCACTTGTTTTATTTTTATTTGTTTTCTGATGCCAAAAATCCTTCTCTACTTCAGTAACACTTTAAATCTCCAAAACATAACCACCATAATATAAAAAATAAATCACAAGTCATTTTTGAAAATTAAGAAATAAACTTCACTCCTCTTAAAAGAATGCAAAAACAAAAATCTCAACTGTGCTCTTAAAATGTGCAGAGGTGCAGTGGCTATCCAATGGGGGCATCTCACCATCGTTCCTCTCTTACCATCGTGCCTCTATAAAAAAAAACTATTTTTCCCTAAATATTATGCGAGAAGAAACCTCAAAGCAACACATACCTTACAACTCCCAGATCACGGGTTCGAAACTCGGCAGTTATGCAGGCCGCCCAATGTGCAGTGACTTCGTACTCCATTACTCCTTCGAAGTTTCCCAAGGCTGGAAACCGTGGGGTCTGTAATGGTGGCGGGTCTTCTCGGCTCTCCTTCTGCGGCCTGCGCAAAGAAAATGTTTGGAGTACCTTTATCCACTGGTGATTCTTATTCTTCCGCTGAAATGTACTTCTTGTTCTCCATTGTTAAACTTCTTGTATAGTGAAGGCTCATTCATAGAGTGCTCGGGTTCTCTTAAACAATCAATATTATCTCTCCAGAGAGGGTTCTTGCTCGTGGCTTCCTTTGATAGGATAAGATCAATGCCTCACTTCGGGCTTCTTCACGCTTCTCCACGGTTCAACTTCTCACATCTTAGCTCTTTCAAAACCTTCACATAAAACATTGATCATATTGTAAAGCCTCTATCTAATCGGTGGTTCCGTTCTCCCACTCAATCACATGAATGTTCAAGGCCATCAAATGTAATTTGCAACACCGGTCTTTTGCTCATTTGGTGCACACTCTCATTAAGCTTCACCTCCATTGAAAAAACTACCATGGATATCAAGATTATCATCCCACAAGGAAATAAGTGTTTTGATAAACCAATAGGCCTCTAAGATCATCTACATGCTCTGATACCACTGTTAGATTCATAATGAAGAAAACAATAGAAACATAATATAAAGAACTGAAGCAATCAAGAAACCATGATGAACATATATAAATAAACACTGGCAGAAACGACATACTCTGTATTCATCAATGCTTCAAATAATCATGTACATAGACGTACATATATAATACAAGAAAACCATAACTGTTATGTAACTGTATAACAGTTAGGTAAACCAACTAAACAAACTAACTTATGATTAGAGTTTTAACAGGAATTGGCACAATGAATAGATTTGTTTCCCCCAACACAAATTATTGCACATTCACAGTCAAGGAATTTACGACTAAAATAAGGACAATCCATACTTCATACACATACATACACAATAGTAAAAACTTCACTTAAAAAAATGGGAGGGTAGACCTTGTTTTCACACACCAAAAATTGTATTGTGTATATTATTCAATTATGAAAGGGTACAATATAAATACATCAAATTCATACTTCACACACATACATACACACAATAGTAAACACTCCACTTAAAAAAAAATAAAAACAATTCACTCTTTTAAGCTAATCTTATATATACATAAGATCATCTCTAAAATATCTCTCATATTCCTAGGTACTCTTATGAGGGAGTTAAAGCTAGTGCAACTCTGATACCATGATAGAAAATGGGAGAGTAGACCTTGTTTTCACACACCAAAAATTGTATTGTGTATATTATTCAATTATGAAATGGTACAATATAAACACATCAAATTTTGTTTAAAGATACACACCCTATCTTAACCATACCAACAATCTATTGAGAGAATATCTAAACCACACACCAAACTAGAGCTAGTTAGTTGGAGCGAATCACTCATGTCCAACTATATCTAACGAACTCTTACATCTTATAATCAAACCAATATATTATAACCAATACATTTCACAAAAGACAACCTCTTTATGTTATGATGATGACTCACATATTAAATAATAAGACGAGTATGAGTCAATAATTCCAATAGATTGAATGTAAGAAAACCAAGTAAAACTTGAGACTATCTATAGGAAATATATTGAATTTAGAAGAAGATTCCTAGCTGAATGCAATAGGGGGAGAGGCAACCTCTTTCGAAAGAATTAGGGATTCTACAAATAATATGGAATATAGAGAAGGGAAAGGGAAAGAGAAAGGGGTGTTGTATATGAGGCACTCAAATCATTTTATTTTTTTGGGAAGGTGTTTTTTTTCTGTAAATCAAAGTTTCACCTTTTTAGATTATTTTTCAAAAATTTAATAATCTAAGTTATCTTAAAATTGACTAAAACCCAAACGCTTAGAGATAAAGTTCAATGGAAAAAGTTCTAGACATAGGAGTGGAAGTGAAAGGTGGAACTTTGACCTCTAATTTAATTCCTTCGGAGTTAGGGCCAAATTTACTGAATAAATGAAGCGATATGAATGCACCATATTGGAAAGTGGAACATTATTTCAACGACAATCTCTATGGAAAGAATTAATTCCTTTTGAAAAGATTTAGGATAGAATTTGTTTGCCCTGGATAGAATTTCCCTCGTATAGATTATTATTCGTTTTCCTGCTTACAAATATCTTGGAAAATATGAGAAAATGAGTTCGAAAGAACATATGTATCTTGTCCTCTCACAATACATTAGAGATTATCCATATTCTCTATGGTGGTAGCTTTCTAAAGAGTTGAATCCATAAACCATAAGCGCAGTGCACTCTCTTGTAGGGAGGGCTAGTTGATTTATATATTTTTAAAACATTTTTTTGTGGGTTTGTTTCAATTTGTTTTCAATGTTTGGGTCGGAGGGCTAGTTGATTCAAATTTAAAAGGATTTGTTACATTTTTCTCTCAGCGTTTGGGTGTTTTTATGCCTAGGAATATTATTTTTATAATTTTCTTGAACCAAATGTATAATAATAATAATCTATTTTTAAGGTCACGGTCAAGCCAGACACCTAATTGGTGTATCAGACCCCTCAAGGGACCCCCTCCACCCAATGATTTGACTGGTAAAGTCTACGAAGGTATACATACCCTACTCCCCTCTGGATTTGAACTTACATAATTATCATATATTATGATTAAATATTATACAATATGACTTTGTGATTGGGTAAATTTTCATTCAAATCAAGGTCTACAAAATTCTATCATGGAAAATGAATTTGAAAAAACATTTATTAATTTTTTTTGAAATTGAACAAAGTTTATAATTAAATAAAGAATTCAGCATTATCATTATATTGATACTTTTAGAGCCCTAGATGGATGTGCCTTCCCATCTAGTTACTACAGATTTGTTGAAAGTGGAGCTTGTGGCATATTGAGATGTTGTTTGACATGCCTAATTTGATCAATAGAAAAGCCTATGTATTTTTGGCCAATTTATTCTACAAAGTGGTGGCACTTTAATATAGATTTCATGGTATTTGAGGATACATGTCATTTGTTTGATAAAATATTGGTTCACTATCTATTTGCATAAATGTTTGGTTGTCTTGTCTTACGTTGTGAACCTTCTATCAATATCTCTCGAGGGGTGGAGTTATGTAGAAAGGGACTTAAAATATAAACAAGATTTCAAATCATGGTTAAAACTATCAATAGAAAATACTTTGGGTGAATGGTAAGTATTATGTGTTAGAAAGTAAATGATATATGGAGAAAATCCAAGGGATTCCTATTGCATAGTAGTGTCTTCTTTATGAGGGTAAATAAGTAAAGAATCTATCTCATATGTTTTTCAAATATTTAACTTTTATCTTGGCATGGGATTGTGAGGAGTGACAACATATTGGGTTCCTTCCTTTTCAAACCTGTTTCATTCAAGGATGTGATCGTATCCATGATATATTCTTAAGAAGCCCAAACCTTTTTCATACCTAGTTCATATAGAGTGAAGTAATTTGACAAGGTGACAACACTACAAATAATTTATTTGGAGGTAAATGAAACTTTTTTTTGTTATAAAAACAATTGCAGTATTTTATAAATTTTAATGGGCTATGGCTTCATACAACACAATTTCTCTAATGAATTTCTCCAAGCTAAACAAAAAAATGTGAGGTATGTTTATTCTCTAAATGGTTATTTATGGTCTAATTTACTAATCATGATCATTATTAAAAATTTCTTGAGAAATAATCTTGGTTTTGGGGAAGAGTGGGTGTCTTCCTTAATCCATTGTTCCCAGAATTTGACCCCTTTTCTATGATTGTAACCAAAATGCTATTTTGGTTTAATTATGTCACTTCCATTCTAACATCTTTTAGGTTTTAGAGATATTGGGAATTCATTAGGTAGATATTTATCTTTTAATTTTTAGATACTCTAGAAATTCATTGGGCAGCCATTTAAAGACGCAGGTTGAGAAAGAACACTTAAGGCCTTTTATTTTTGGCTGAATTTGTGTGGAAATTTATATTAGTAAAGGTCTTCAAAACAAGATGATTTTAAAACAAGGTAAATTTCAATTGGCTCGAGTCTTGTATTATGAGATGAAAATCCTTTAGGTATCGAATCTTCCATTAAATAGACCATGTACATGCTAATTCGTTTCCTCAAGCAAGAGCTTATTTAAAGATGAAAAATAATCATCCAAATATGAAGGATAGTAACCATATGAGCTCCCACTATTGAATGGTGAAGGTGATCAAATTATATAAAATGTGTCGTCAATAGAGGATGAGAAAAATAACAATGAAAAATTTGAAGAGAAGACTTGAGACATAAAACAATCAATAGAATTCCAATAAGAAATAATGAATACCATTATCTATATTCCATAGGAGATAGTTGTCAATGAAGATCAAATAGGAGAAATCAAGGCATCTCATGAATCCAAAATTTCTAATTTTGATAAGGGATTGCATTTCTTACAAACTCCGAGATACAAATGTTGATATGCAACTAGTTATTGCAGACTCTCCTTAAAGAGGGTGGACATAGATTAAAAATAAGGATAAAAAAAAGGTAGAATGAGGTCAATGTTCATTGCTACTTTGTGACACCTTCACCTTTTATACCTTTTATAGGTGTTTTTTTTTTCTTTATTTTTAAAATGTTTTTAGTGATTACTTTATTTGGATATTTATGAACACTGTCAAAGTATATGAAAATATATAACCTTTTTTCATTACTCATATAAGAAGTTATTTTGGTTTTCTTTAATAATCAAATTAAAATCCAAAAGTTATTATTTTTAAAAAAGACACTAAAATAATAACTTAGTTTTAACTAATAACAATAATATATCTATATATATTTGAATTTTTCATGAAAATATATTATAAAATATTAATTTTATTTTTAAAAATAAGATGGAAAAATTGGGCTTGATGGAGGTAGTCGATTAGTAGGAATGGATTGACCGACCCTTTTAAGGAGGGAGAGCTTCAATGTCTATCCCTCCCAAGTGGTGAAATTGCGAAAAGGGAAAAGTATTATTTCGTATTAGTTAAAATATGTTATTATGTATTACTTTCTAAGAAGACAAAGTATTATTTATTAAGAGATCAAAATAAATCTATTCCCCCTAAGTTAGTCATTTTAGGTACGGGGTTGAATTTATTTCAATCTTTTTTAATTACAATTTTCTTATTAATGGACCTCTTAAGATGAATGGTATTGAATATTTTGTCGACATGAAAGTTGATTGATTCTTTTTTTATTCTAAACTACTCATATATTAATAGTATACAAAATTGGTATAGTCATCCTCGTCTAATGCTCGTCAAAATGGAAACCAATCATCAAACAACAATCACACTTAACTTTCCATATGCATGTAAGAGTTTGTAATAACACTAATATGTCTATAAATCATATACATAAAAACACTACACCAAAATCTTAACTAGCCATCTAAGAACTAGAAAGCAAACTAATCCACAAGAGTAACTGAAAGGTGGCTAATTGGCTAGGATTTCATGACTAGAAGTCTCATGCACCTTGGCCATGTATTTGATGTTTGTATTTGTGTCTTCCTAAAGAATGATTAGATTGGATTTGGTACCTCGTGAGCTCAAACAACCTACAACCTCTATGTATTCCTTCTCATCATCCAAGCCCCAGTTGGTGACCTTGAAACTTATGACGAAGGAAACTCCATAATACAGTAAATTTTGCATCCAATCTTTGAATCTAATTAACATTTTCCTCCTATTTGTCTTGATTATCCTCATCATATTTCAAGGACAAAGAAGTAATGATTTTAGAAATCTATTAAAACTCCATGGATCTGAAAATTTTGTATCTCTAAACCTAGAAAATCTAGTGTGTGATACCTGTTATTGCTCATTTTGTATTAAAGGTTACAAGGCTATAGGATAAAAGTCAAACTAGCGTAACAGGGACCTACCCCACCCAATGTCACCACAATGGGGAGGTCCTTTCTATTTAGGGTTGCTAATCCCAAGGGAGACGTCCCTGACAATCTGGGGTTTTTAAAGGAAAGGCTCAAAGGTTTAAGGCTAGTTTCCCCTTCACAGATTACCGCCAATAAGATAGTCAACTGAAGAGTAACCACAGAGAAGGCACCTGCTTACGAGACAAGACAACAATGAAACTAATACATGCAATAATGGTTAGTACTTCATAGATCAATGACTATCTAGGTTTTTAATGTATATGAGCATATATAGCAGTAAATATTGAGGAAGTGAATGTTTGCAACAATAACAATGGCATATAATATTACTTGTCAATGAACACTGGAATAATATAGCATCTAATGAAAATAATCAATCTTTGAATTAATCAATACAATAAATATCATTCATTGCTCATATATAAGAAGTTGTGGCATCAATGTCCTAGAGGTGACGTCAACTTCTTTTAGGGTTAATGTAATAGACAAAGAAAACCAACGTTTTGCAAATTAGCCAATGAAGATTACCAATATATCAATGTCTATCACTGGATGACCAAGCCACAATATTTTCTATCAACAAAAGCTTAATAAATGCATGACATCATCATTTTTTGCTATGTTAGAAGACGTTAGGGTTAGTTAGGGTTTCAAATTTGAGAGTTTTGAAAGATTGTTTTTGCACAACAAGCTCAACATTGGAGAGAAAAACCAGTGCCTTAGATTATTATGGAGTCAAAAGTAAGGGCAAGATCTCAGGAGGATCAAAATCTAAAGACTAGAGAGTTAGGTTCTATGGTGTTGCAATGGCAGGGCCCTAGAATCAAAACCCTAAGGGAA
>JZKD02S1359592.1:141684-178330 GCA_000966675.3 Picea glauca
AGATGGGCCCTCCAGGGCCATGCTCAAGTCAATCCTTCTCTCGGTACTTCATGTCTAGGACCTGTGGGCCTCGAGACATGATCTCCTAGTTATCCCTAGAAAACGGGGATAACAATACCCACTCATGGAACTCACATTTGAGTTGGTATTTTGAGGTCTCGGATTTCAACCACCTAGCCTCATTCACATACATTTCCAATTTCTCATGCATTTATAGTGAGGTACTAGAATGGAAGAGCTTCTTGGCCTACTCAGTGACCCATTCTTCACATGTTCCATTGGCATGACTAGGAGTGAACATGGAGGGATGAGTCTTGGAAGGTCCCTTCTTTATAGAACCTCACATGCTTGAATTAGGGCCATTTGGTTCCATTTGTAAATGTGTGGCTCAATTATGGTTGAACCAAAATAGAGAGACTAAACCTACAAGGACAAGGTTTGAATCGAATTTGTCCTAGAGGCCCCAACTACCAAACAATGAAAAAATCTAGGAAAAATTGAACGGGGGATGATTGTGCCCCATTCTCAATTCTGGTACTGACGTTGATACACATGCACAAAGGAGAAATGGAAATTTCCCACCAAAATGAACCATTAAACTAGATGAAGGAATCCCCCACCCTGAATAGAAGAGAATATTTAGAGGAAGAACATGAGAAATAGAGAATACCCACCCCATGTTAGCCAAAAGACCACTACCCTTGGCTAGGAACTCATACCAACACTGAGAGGGGACCATAAATTCTTTCTCAGGGAGACAGAGCATCCCAACCATGCAACCATACATAAGAATTGGGAGCACACCTTCAACCATAATCAACATAGTTTGTCTAATGATAGAAGCCATGCAAAATAACTAGGAGGAAAATGTAATTACCATAATCACTAGAAGAGCATCACATAGCCGATAACTTATACCACCTTCCCTTATTAATGCCATTAACCACTGACCAAAATCACATTGCCTAGAATTAAATCCACTATCGTTACCCGTAACCATTTCAAGGTTGCATGTGTTGGATTACTGAGAGGGGGGGTGAATTAGTAATAGAGTAATTTAATCCCTTTTCACCATAAAATGCAAGTGTTATATCAATGTAGCATTATCATCCAATAGTTGCATAGTAAATAAACAATGAACAAATGAGCAATCACACACATACAAAGTACACAAGTGTTTTATGTGGAAACCCAAAGTGAGAGAAAACCACAAAATGATTTTTCTTATATGTCTTTAAGAATTACATTCATTGGAAGCACCAAATTCCTTTTTTTCCCAGCTGCAATTGGAAGGAGGATCCAACTCCCTAGTTTTGCAGGCTACAATCTGAGGGAAGCTCCAACTCCCCAATTCTATGGCTATAACCAGAAGGAGGATACAACCCCCTATGTTCTCTGTCTACAACCGGAAGGTGGCTACAACCACCTGTCCTTGCCCCGTCCAACCGCCCTGGCGTATAAGTAGAATGATGGAACCACTGTCACATTATCACTATGAGATATATTGCTATAAACCTGCACCAATCAACCTACACCAAAAAAACATGTACCAATAACTTGAACCATGCATCAACCTGTAATCAACCTATACCATAAACAAGTGAATCAACCATGCACCAACTTGTACCAAACAACCTGTAATCATTCTTGTACCATAAAAAAGTGCATCAACCATGCACCAACCTATAACTCAACCCGTACTATGAAAAAGTGGATCAACCATGCACCAAACCTGTACAAATAACCTGTCATAACAACCTACCCAAACAACCTATCACAACAACTTGTCTCATAAATATTATCAACCAAATCAAATCTACTCACCAAGATCAATCACCAAGAAAACTATCAAAGATGTGCATCAACCAAGCATAACACAACAACTCATAATCATCACCAAGATCAATATGTGCTTCTAATAATATACCAATACATGTATGCTACATCATCCATAAACCATGTTTCAACAATACTACTAAAAAGTGCCTCCAACCATGTACCAAGTATGTACCAATCATGTATCAACTACTCATCAACTATGACTCATCAATATGTACCAAGATCATCAACTATACAACTCATGTATGTGCCAACTCATCAACTACTTGTCTCAACCATGTACCCAACACGTACCTCAACCAAAATCCCTCATCAATTTCATCATCCAAATTTTATTTGTAACTCTCTAATAGACCTGGTGTATATGATCACATACCTTCAAACCTTCCTTAACTTTAACAAGAAGAGACTAGCATTTTCATCAAACTTTACTTTAGTCTCACATGACTAGTTTTGGATAAGTCAACAACCCTAAATTACAATATTCATAACTATGTACCTATAATGAATAAAGATATGAAAATGGTAAACAATGCTCTTTAGTGTATTTTATGCAATTCATCCATATTTCACTACTTGAAACCTCTCGAAAAAGGAGTTATAGTAAAAAGGGCACACCTTGTTGAATCATGGGTTACTGTAGAGAGAAAACTTGTAGAGCGTGCCCCGTATGTAATATTTGTTGTATGGATTTTAAAATTTTACACATAATACTGCAAACTGTTCTCTAACCAATACATTTGGTATTATTGAATTTGGATCTGTTATGAAGAAGCTATGAGATTTTTACTCGAAACACCTATTTTAGACTAGTTCCAGGACTAGCCACAAACATTATTTCCCAGGGAGTGTAACTCCAAAAATACAAGGACCCACAAGATGAAATTTGTACAACTACTTGGATATGTTTCCTCAATGACCTCCCAATTTCACGGTCTGAATCATTCTAGAAAAATTTTTATTGCGAAAATGGTGAGATGACCTGTAAATAACATACCTTATAAAACATCATCAAAATAATTTGTGCTCCCTTGAATTTCGGCCTTCTTTACTTCACCTTCCCTCTGAAATTCGGCTTAGATATAGTTTGGTTACCTCAGTCACTTGTAGATATTCAATATGCTCAAGTGTGATTAAAATGAGAGAGCCTTGCCTCTTATTTATACTTTCATGTATCTTACTCAAGGGGTTACCTTTTAACCATCTTAACCCACTTTCCTTATTTTAGGGTTAACCCACTTATAACCATTTGTCTACTTAGTAATTTCTCCATTAACTTTATTATTTAAATAATTTATTTTTTATCCACTTTGATTTATATTACACTCATCACTTCACTTTATTATTTAAATAATTTCTTCTTTGCAAACACTTTGACTACTTTGAATTTTTGGGGCTTCTAGATGACTCATGAGGGTTCTTCAACTTCACATGGCCATAACTCTCTAACTATGAGGAGTTATGTGACGTTCCACATACCACTGGAAGTGGCATGACATGTACTATCCATATAGAATATTTTTGTCTACAAATATATCAAAACGCATACCATCATCCATCAAACAAACTTGGGTCCATTACCCAAACCTGGGTTGTCCAAATTCACATGGCCATAACTCTCTAACCATGAGGAGTTTTGTGAAGTTATGCATACTATCGGAAATGGAATGACATGTAATATCCATATAGAATAGTCTTACCTTCAAATATATTAAAACTCATACTGTTATACATCAAACAAACTTGGGCCCATTACTCAAACCTTTGTGCTACTGAAATTTCTCCAAGGGTTGAAATCAATCTAAAATATCACTCTCCAATGATTGAAATCAATGAAAACCAACAATATATACCAAATGTCCATCAACCTAAGCCAATTGTCTGACATTATCCCCCTTTTGCATCGATGACAACACTTAGTGATGATAACATTCATTCTTATACTCCTCATCAATGTCTCTATCTCTCCCCCCTTTGACATCAATGTGAAAGGGTATCTCCCATTGGGGCTGCTCCCCCTGACTAAAATTTCCTTGAGGCTACTTCCCCTATCTACATGCCTCTTTTCTCTCTCTCCAAGCATTTATATCCTGCATTCGATAAATCTCTACCCCTTTGTCATCAATGGAAAAGGTATCTTTGCATCTGGGGATGCTCCCCCTAACTGAATTGTCCTTGGGGATAATCCCCTTGACCGAACTCTAACTGAAATTGATATCCCAACCTGAACTGTCCTCTTTATGGTGTTTCCTCATGTAAATCTAGGACATATAAGAACAACATTCAAAAGCATTCATTTTGGAGTAGAAATTACTCCAATTCTCTAGCGAAGATACTCCAAGGCTTCTCATGGAAGTGGTTTTGTAAAGATGACTATCACTTTTTCTTTTGTTCCCACATATTCAAATTTGATGTTCTTCTCTGCAACTTGTTCTCGTAGAAAGTGATACTTGATTGGAATGTGCTTCGTTTTGGAGTGCATCACCGGGTTCTTTAAAATACTGATGGCGCTTTTATTATCATAATAGATTGGAATGGGATCATCATACTCAACCTGTATATCTGTCAGATTTTGTTTCATCCATAGAATCTGTGTACAACATGTTGTTGTTGCAATATAATTTTCCTTGTCTATAGATAAGGATACTAATGATTGTTTCTTTCTTAACCATGATACTAAACACTCACCCAAGTAGAATGCTACTCCAATGGTGCTTCGTCGGTCATCAATGCAACTTCCCCAATCTGCATATGTGTAGGAAATAAGTGATAGATCCTTTCCTTTTGGATACCATAATCCAAACTCTTCTGTTCCTTTAAGATATCTAAAAATCATTTTCACTACTAATACATGTGATTCCTTTGGTGCTGCTTGAAATCGTACCACCTATCCAACTGCCTCCATTACATCTGGTCTAGATTTTGTCACATATAGTAAGCTACCAATCATTGACCTATATTGCCTCTCATCTGTAGACATTGAATCATCATCTTTTCTCAACTTGCAACTGGTTTGCATAGGAGTGGTAACTAGTTTACAATCTTCCATTCCAAACCTCTTTAACATTTATTTGATATACTTAGTTTGAAAAATAAAAATTCCTTGGTTTCTTTGACATATCTGAAGACCCAACAAGAATGATATTTCTCCAAGTAGTAACATTTCAAATTCATTCTGCATATCCTTTGCAATTTTTTTGGATTAACCTGTCATTAGTACTTCCAAAAACAATACCATCAACATAAATTTCAATTAATAAAATAGTACCTTGAGTTACCTTGATGTAGAGGTTGTTTTCTGTGCTTCCTTTCCATAGTTCGCAGGGAGTTTTGTCATTGTTGTTTCTGAGCATTACTATGTTTTGAATGTGAACTGTTGTATGCATTGCATGCATCCAAAAAAAATATGTCAATTTTAAATCCACTAGCATTGTTGATGCAGCCCCCCTAATCTCCCTCCGGCTTCACGACCTCCCAATCAAGGATCTTCGATTCTGGGAGACAAATCAACTCTCTGAAACCTTGATGGTCTCACTTGGTAACTAAACATAGGTTGTTTCAGTCTTTTGGTGCAGGTTCTATGGCACCCACAACCTCTCCCTTCGCACTACTGAACTATTGTGTTTCAAGCGCTAGCCCTTTTCCATTATCCCCTTCCTGGATGTGACCTTGGGCTATGACCTCACGTAAACACATGATTGCGGGGTGACCAAAAGTGGTTGGAAACCACACTAATTTTCTCCCCTCAATTCACTACCAATCACCACATGTCCTTTTGGTGATACTATGGTTTCAATTCCAACTCGCTCTCATATTTTTAAAGTTCAAGCATCTTCTATCCACGCAATCCAGCGTGACCATTGATCTTGCGATCTCGGGTGGAGCCTCTTGATCAATGGCTCCGATCTCCTTCCTTTCCTTCCTTCTCCCTAGATCACGCGTTCTTAGATCTTTACGATCTATCGATGCCAGGGATGATTTTAAGGATGAAGATTTATTTTAAAATGTAGAAACCTTGGTGAATATTACTAATCCTTCATATGTCAACTATAAATGTTTGGCGATATTTTTTTTTAAATATTCAAATTTCTAAGTATTTTATATAGTTTTTATAAAATTTTGGCGATTTTTAAGGTAAAATAATTTCATCCTATAGAATTTGGGTGAATCATTTTTAAAATAGCGAATATTGTTTTTGGAAAAACCATGGAAAATTATTCCATGAGCGAAATTTAGCCCCTAAAATCATCCCTGAGATTCGATGCATGCCCCTTTCAAATCAACGGTCGTGATTTTCTTCGCAATTCGGGTTTCAAAGTTTTCAGCTCTCAAACCTTACTTTCTCTGCAATGGCAGATATCCTGCCACATGTCCTCCTCAAATCGATGGCCCTAGCTCGCTTCGGGACTTCAGACTTCAGAAATCTCAACTCTCAACTTTCACTTTCCCCCAAAATTATTTTACCCGAAGCTCATGATCTATTGACGCGTGTCTCCTGCAGATCAACGACTACGATTCACTTTTCTCTTCACCCAGACCCCATGAATTTTTGCCATGTTTCCTTTTGAATCTGACGACTATGATTTACTTCGGATATTCAGGGTGCAAAAATATCAATTCTCAACTTCTCCATGCTCTCTTTTTCCTGGAGTGTTTTACCAAGAGTACACAATCGGTTGACGCATGTCCTCCTACAGATCGACAGTCCCCAACTACTTCAGCTATTCAGGCTTTGGGAGTTTCAACACTACACCTTTGCTTCTTCTTGAAGCTCATGATCTGTCGCCACGTGTACCTTTGGATCTGACGGTTCAGATTCACTTCGAACTTCAGGTTTCGGGACTTTCAACTCTCAATTGAAATATTTGAAGTGATTTTTCCAGAAGCCTTAGATATGTTGACATGTACCCCGCATGAATATCAGTGGTCAGGATTTACTTTGACGATTTCACCTCCTCCTTATCCAAAAACTTCTGAAGTTGTGGATCTTGTGCCACCTGTCCCTCTTGATGATGGACGGTCCCAAATCACTTTGGGAGATCGACAGTCCGCTCTCCTCTGTGCTTCAAGAGACTTAAATCTCACGCACCTTGCCCATATCCAATGATCTGGAATGATCCCTCTCCCTCCTGGATGGATCTTGACCGATAATTCATGAACACTTCATAGCTTCACCCTCTTTCAAATATTTCTCCCGAATATCCCTTTTGATCTTGATCCCCTTGAGGATTTTGGTCTCCCACGCACTCCTTGCATTCCTGGGATCTCGACAAACTCAGATCGAAGGATGTCTTTGAAAGAAATTCTTCCCGCACTCCTTGCACTCCTCTGTTCTGGTTCTTTGACACTTAGTCACTCCTTGATTTTGTGCACTGATTGCACTTGGCCTAAGTTCCCATTGTTCCTTATGAACCTCTTTGAGTCAATTCAAGACTCTGTCGACACACTCCTTGCATATGATATGCACTCCTTACATACAATTTCTTAGAAGAAGAACGATTTAAACTTATCAAATTTGTCACAAACTCATATGATAAACTATAACCCATCATACATAAACTAAATGAACTAAAACACATACATAATGCATCATTCATTCACCCACACATAAAAATGAACACTGTCCAAGGAATTGGGGCAATTATGTTTGTTTTATTCATTCATGAAATAAAATTACATAGTATTACAGTTCTTCACTGCGTCTTTCTTCTCTTCCTATATGCTACTCTAAAACTTACTCTTCTATACTCTTGTGTCTCATACAATACAACAACAACAACTCTATCTAAGGAGTGCCTCCTCGAGCTCTTCTCTATCCGGTTTGTAATCTATCGTATCAGTTTCTAGCGGTTACCTACTTTGTCCTATTACAATAACTATCAGTTATTACCTGATAAGGGATTCCACTCTATATATGCAAGTCCTTACATTCGTACAAGACTTTACAAACAAGATATATTTAAAAATGTTGTTTCCAAAATATCTGAAGAACTCATTTTTCTTTTGAGTTAAATGTTGATTTGAAAGTTTGTCCTGCTGAGATGTCATATCCCTGCCTCCATGCTTGCGTCTTTGACTTTGAAAGAGATGCTCCTGCATCATACTCCTCTAGCTAAAATATTCATGGACTCATGTCCATGAGCTCTTGTACTGTTTTTCCATGCTTCAAAATATCAAGTTCAGTGACCCAACTTGAATCTTCCACTGGATGATCTTTCCACTTCACTAAGTATTCAGGATATGTCTTCCTCTTGGTCTTCTTTCCAACTCTCTGTTCTATGATTTTCTCCATCTGAGGTTTTTCTGTTGTTGGCAATTGTTCTTCCCATTGAACTTATTTATGATCATCTGATTCTCCTGCATCATTTCTACTATAAGGATACAAGTCTACAACATTGAATATCAGTGATATCCCAACATTGTCTGGCAATCCAATTTCATAAGCATTGGCTGCAAATTTTCTGAGAATCCTACATGGTCTTATCTTCTTCATCTTCAACTTTTTATATGTAATTCCCCTTGGAAACATTTATTTCCTCAAATGAGCTAAAACTTCATCTCCTACTTTGAATTGAACTTCTCTCCTATTTTGATCAACTATGTTCTTATATTTCAGGTTGTTGTCCCGTAGCTTCTCTCTGACTCTGTCATGGAGTTTCTGCATTTTTGTTGCAAAATCTTCTGCGCCAACACTTTTGAATTCATCTTGATTCATATCTCTCAACTCTGTAATCCCTCTTGGTTGTATACCATACAAAATTTCAAATAGACTTTTTCCAGTTCTCTTATTCACTGAATTGTTAAATGCGAATTCTGCTTGTGCCAAAATCTAATCCCATTAATGGCCTTGCTCAGTGACTAAACTTCTTAACAATTTTTCTAGACTCTTATTTACCACTTTAGTTTGTCCATCTATCTGAGGGTTATATGCTGAAGTAAAGGACAAGTTTTTCCCCATCCTCTTCCATAGAGTTCTCCAAAAGTGTCCTACAAATTTTGCGTCTCTGTCTGAGACTATGCTCCTAGGCAATCCATGTAGTCTCACCACTTCTTTGAAAAAAAAATTGGCTATGTTTGTAGCATTGTTTGTATTCTGGCATGGTTGAAATGTGCCATTTTTGAAAATTTGTCCACCACAAAAAATATGGAATCAATCCCTTTCTAGGTTCTAGGCAATCCCAATACAAAATCCATACTGATTGCATCCCATAGACTTTCTAGAAGTGGTAATGGCTGATACAAACCAATGTTCTGTTGTCTTCCTTTTTCGTACCAAAAAATTCTGCATTTGTTCACAAACATTTTCACCTCTGCCCTCATGCTCGACCAATAATATGAATTTCTCTGCTGTGAAAATGTCTTATCATGACAAAAATGTCTAGCTAAACCTCCACTGTGTTTCTCTTTCAGTAGGTTATCTCTCATTGAGCATCTTGGTATGCATAGTTGGCTCCCTTTGAACAATAATCCATCCTGGATCAAATTTTCTATCCATGGGATTTTGTCTCCCAACAAAGGATTCTTACATGCCTCATAAGCCTCCTTAAAATATGGATCTTCTCGATACATTTCTTTGAGGTGTTCAAACCCTAAGGTCTCCACTTGGAAATCCTGTACAATCAAACTCCTCCTGCTCAAAGCATCTGCAACCTTGTTAGCAGTTCCAACAATATGTTTAATAACAAAAGTAAAATTATGCACAATTTCTACTCATTTAGCATGTCTCTTATTCAACTTTGCTTTACTAGTAATAAACTGCAAAGCTTGATTATCATTGTACAAGACAAATTATTTAGGAATTAGATAGTGTCTGCACTTCTTTAAAGCTTGAATCACTGCATAAAATTATTTTTCATATGTGGAATACTTCTTCTTGGTGTCATTCAAATTCTCACTAAAATAAGCAACTGAACTATTATCATGACTCAAGATTTCTCCAATTACTACTCCACTTGCATCACATCTCACTTGAAATGTTTTTCCAAAATATGGTAAGACCATAATGTTAGAAAAACAAAACCATGGAGAAATAAAATAAAACAAATGCGGAAACAAAACACATAAGATACACAATACAATAGAGACATAGATTTACATGGTTCACCCAGTGTGGGCTACGTCCACCAGAGAAATTGTCAGGTCCTTCCTTTATTATTATCCAGCATATGAAGGGATACAACCTACAACAAACCCGTTGTAACTTCCTCTTCTTTCTCTCACAGTCTCTTATTTTAGAATACAATATTCCCATCAACCATAGCCGCAATACATTTCCCTCATAAAAGAGGGTTGCCTTCTAGGGAAAAAAACCCTAACATAATCTCTATCGTTAGATATGCGACCTTATAATGAACGGTCCATGTTTACATTGAAATTACAATATACATTTACAAGGAAATTTTTCCTTTGGGGGCTTCGCCCCCGAACCCACATTAGGGGATGCTGCCCTCAAACCCCCAATGGGGGCCCACTTTCCCCCAAACGCCCTAGCCGGGGGGATAGCCCCCCTGGACCTCGTAGAGGGGGTACCCCCCCTCTGCACTCCCCCGTGTGGAAAAGTGTACATAATTCCGGGGTGTAAATACTTCAAGGGGTGTAAACACGACTGAAAGTAAAATACCTTTGACTCAAGAAGATAATTAGGCTCCACAACCAACACATAATTGGTTGTTTTGTGATCTTCTCTTTCAACACTTTGAAACATTTTTCATCTTCCTCTGTCCATTTAAAAGACTTGTGTTTCTTCTTCATAGTTTCCAGCATGGGTGTACATATACCACTAAAATTTCTGATAAACTTTCTATAAAAACTTGCTAACCCATGAAAACTTCTTACCTCAAATATGCTTCCTGGAGATGGTCATTCTTTGATTGCTCTCACTTTTTCTGGATCCATCTTCAATTCATTTGAAGAGATCACGAAACCCAAGTATATGATTTATGTCTTCATAAAAGATATTTTCTTTAGATTTATTAGCAATTTTTCTTGTTGCAACCTTCTCATTACCGATGTCAAATGTTTTAAGTCTTATCCCTCAGTCTTACTGAAGATTAGTATGTCATCTAGATACACTATGAAAAATTTACCTATGAATTCTTTCAATACTTCATTCATTAATATCATAAATGTGCTTGGGGCATTTGTCAACCCAAATGGCATGACCAACCATTCAAACAAACCTTCATTTATTTTTAATGTTGTCTTCCATTCATCTCCCTCTCTCATCCTTATTTGATGATATCCACTCTTCAAGTCTATCTTGGAAAAATAACTTGCTCCACTCAAACAATCCATCAAACCACCCATCCCGGGTAAAGGAAATCTATACCTAATGATGATCTTATTGATGGCTCTAGAATTTGTACACATTCTCCATCCTCCATCCTTCTTTGGACCCAACACAATTGGTGCTACGCATGGGCTTATGATTTCCCTGACTAAACCTTTATCCAACAATTCTTGGACTTGATTTTTGACTTCCTCATTCTCTTTAGGTGTGAACCTATAAGATGATTTGTTTGGTAAACTAGATCCTGGAATAAGGTCAATGTGATAGTTTATACTTCTAATGGGTGGCAATGAGTGAGGTAATTCATCCACTACTATGTCAACAAAGTTTTCTAACAGTTCCTAGATTTGTTCAGGTAAATCCTCCACATAAGTATTTGTAAGGATAACTCTGGGCTTCCTCACTATATAAAACTTTGTCTCTTGCTCCTTCTTGACTTCATTCAAGATTTCCTTCCCACTCATGAGAAGTATACTTGAACTAACCTCCCTCTTTTTCTCTTTTTCCTCTATTGGCAACAACATATGTGTCCTACCATTCTTTTCTAGGGTATAAGTATTCTTCCTCCCATCATGAATAACTTTTCTGTCAAACTGCCATGGTCTCCCCAATAAAATATGACAGACATCCATAGGAATTACATCACATAATATTTCATCCCTATAACCTCCTATTTTAAATTCAACTTGTCATTGTTGACTTACCATTACTTGATGTTCTTTCTGCAACCATGATACCTTGTATGGGTTTAGATGTGTAGTTGTCTTCAACTCTAGTTTCTCCACCATCTCTATGGATACCACATTGTCAGTTCTCCCACTGTCTATGATCACCTTGCAAAATCTGTCTTTCGTTTTGCAAGCAGTTCTGAACAGACTTTTTCGCTGAGATGGTTCCTCTACCTCCTCTGGTTTAAGAAGAACTTTCCTCATCATGAGGTTATTTCCTCCTTCTATTGCTTCTTCTTCCACATGATTTTGTGATTCAGAAATGTGTGGTTCTCCTTCTCTAATGTCTTTCTTATTCTATGGGAATTCCCAAGACATGTTCCCTATCTTTCCACAAGAATACCATCTAATTTAACCTCCTCTGGCTCTTCCTCTTCCTCTAGGAAAAGAGCTTCTTCCTCCATGTTGTCCTTCCTTAGAACTTCCACCTTTCTCAGGGTTACTATGATGCTTTCCATCTTCATTCTTTGGTTTCTGGGACTTCTCTCTGCTGGTTCCCTTACCTCTACTTGAATTTCCTCCTCTGTTTCATTGGATTTGTTTTCTGGCCAATTTCTCTTCATCTTTCAAGGCTGCTTGGTAAGCATCCTTGAATTTATTAACATACATCATATTGATTTCCTCTTGTATATCATATCTCAACCCCTTGATATACCTGGTTCTTTTTTCATCATCATTCTCTTTCTATCCAGCCCTAATGTTCAGTCTGTAAAATTCCTCAGTGTATTCCTTCACTGATAAGATTTTATGTCTCAAGTTCTGCAATCTTCTGAACAGATTTATTTGATAGTCCTTTGGGATACATTTTTCTTTTATCTTGGCTACCATTCTATCCTAGCTCTTAATTTTCTACTTACACTTGCATCTACGATTGGCTTGCATTTCATCCCACCATAGTGGTGCATGACCCTTCAGTATTGTCACTACATGCTTCACCATATTCTCTTCTTCGATATCTTCATAATCGAAGTAATTGTCCATAGGACATACCCAATCTAACAATTCTTCAACTTCTAACTTGCCTTCATACATTGGTACCTCTATTTTTTCTCTGACTCTTGTTCTTGAAACAACTTTCAATAGGTGGTATTCTGCAACATCCTATGCTACATCTTATTCGAACTCTATCTCTTCGTTTTCAGCTTCACTGATATCTCCAGTGTCTAGTACTCTCCTCTGCACTATTTCCATGGCATCTAGTCTCATTCTAAGTCGCCTCATTTCTTCTTCCATTTCTGGTTTTGCTTTGTGTCTCCTAGGTGGCATGATTCCACTTCCTCACCTTTCGATGTCTATAAACAAAATCAACTCTTGATACCATTGATGATATCAATTTATCTCTTTTCTCCTTTGTCTGATACCACTCGATGTATTCCCCCTACTCTCCCTTGGGCTACGCAACCTCTCGATCAAGGATCTTCGATTCTGTGAGACAAATCTACTCTCTCAAATGTTGATGTTCTCACTTTGTAACTAAACACAAGATCTTTTGGAATTTTGGTGCAGGTTCTATGGCACCCGTAACCTCTCCCTTTGCACCGCTAAACTATCATGTTTCAGGTGCTAGCCCCTTTTCCATTAGCCCCTTCCTAGATGTGACCTTGGGATATCACCTCATGCAAACACATGATTACAAGGTGACCAAAAGTGGTTTGAAACCAGACCACTTTTCTCCCCGCAATTCATTACCAATCGCAACACATCCTTTTGGCGATACCACAGTTTCGATTACAACCTGCTCTAATATTTTTAAAGATCGAGAATCTTTTGTCCTCACAATCCAGTGTGACCGTTGATCTTGTGATCTCGGGTGGAGCCTCTTGATCAATGGCTCATAGCTTCCTCCTTTCCTTCCTTCTCTCCAGATTATGTGTTCTCAGATATTTACAATCTATCGACACGTGCCCCTTTCAAATCAATGGTCGTGATTTTCTTCACAATTTAGGTTTCAGAGTTTTCAACTCTCAAACCTTACTTTATTCGCAATGGAAGATTTCCTGCCATGTGTCCTCCTCAAATCGACGGCCCTAGCCTGCTTCAGGACTTTGGACTTCGGAAATCTCAACTCTCAACATTCACTTTCCCCCAAAATGATTTTACCCGAAGCTCGCAATCTATTGACGTGTGTCTCCCACAGATCGACGACTACAATTCACTTCGAGTCTTCACCCGGAGTCCACGGATTTCTTCTATATGTCCTTCTGAATCTAACAACTACGATTTACTTCGAATCTTCGGGGTTCAAAAATCTCAATTCTCAACTTCTCTACGCTCTCTTTTCCCTGGAGTGTTTTACCCAGAGCACACAATCGATTGATGCGTGTCCTCCTATAGATCAACGGTCCCTGACTACTTCAGCTATTCGGGCTTCAGGATTTCCAACACTCCACCTATGTTTCCTCCTTAAGCTCATGATCTGTTGCCACACGCCCCTCTGGATCTGATGGTCCAGATTCACTTCAGACTTCAGGTTTCGGGAGTTTAAACTCTCAATTGAAATCTTTGAAGTGATTTTTCCTGAAGCCTTAGATCTGTTGACACGTACCCCCCCTAATGATCAATGATCAAGATTTACGTCGACGATTTCACCTCCTCCTTATCTAAAAACTTCTGAAGCTGTGAATATTGCTCCACCTATCCCTATTAACGATGGATGGTCCCAAATCACTTTGGGACTTCGACAATCCACTCTCTTCTACACTTCAAGAGACTTAAATCTCGCGCACCTTTCCCAGATCCAACGATCTAGAATGATCCCTCTCCCTCCTAGATGGATACTGACCGATAATTCGTGAATCCTTCAAAGATTCACCCTCTTTCAAAGATTTCTCCCTGCTATCCCTTCTGAGCTTGATCCCCTTGAGTATTTTTGTCTCCCATGCACTCCTTGCATTCCTTGGATCTCGACAAACTCAGATCGAAGGATATCTTCGAAATAAATTCCTCCCGCACTCCTTGCGCTCCTCTGTTTTGGTTGTTCGACACTTAATCACTCCTTGATTCTGTGCACTCCTTGCACTTGGCCTAAGTTCCCACCGTTTCTTTGAAAATATCTGAGTCAATTCAAGACTCTGTCGACGTAGTCCTTGCGTACGATATGTACTCCTTGCATACGAGTTCTCAGAAGAAGAACCATTGAAACTTATCCAATTCGTCACAAAATCGTATGATCAACTATAACCCATCATACATAAACTAAATCAACTAAAACACATACATAATGCATCATTCATTCAATCACACATCAAAATAAACATTGTCCAAGGAATTGGGACAATTTTGTCTGTTCTATTCATTCATAAAATAAAATTACATAGTATTGCAGTTCTTCACTGTGTCTTTCTTCTCTTCCTATATGATACTCTAAAAATTACTCTTCTCTACTCTTGTGTCTGATACAATACAACAACAACAACTCTATCTAAGGAGTGACTCCTCGAGATCTTCTTCGTCCTGTCTGTAACCTATCCTATCAGTTTCTAGCAGTTACCTATTTTGTCCTATTACAATAACTATCAGTTATTACCCGATAAGGGATTCCACTCTCTATCTGCAACCCCTTACAGTCGTACAAGACTTTAAAAACAAGATATATTTAAAAACTTTGTTTCCAAAATATCTCAACAACTTGTTTTTCTTCTGATTTTAATGTTGATTTGAAATTCTGCCATGCTGAGATGTCATATCCCTGCCCCCATGCTTGTGTCTTTGACTTTGAAAGTGATGCTCCTACATCAATTGTTCAAGCCATTTCCCATGTAATTATCATCTATTATGATAATGTTCCTTTGTCTCTAAACCACTCTCTGAACCAATGTATGAATCCATGCTCTCGTCCACTATCATATATCTTTCCAAACCTACTAAGTATTCTTACAAGTCCATCTCTTTCCATACTGTCCAAGAATCTACTTGCGCAATTGTCCATAACGCTGACCCATTTATCACTATACTATCATGAAGTCTTGATTAATCTATCAAACTGTACTTCTACTAACTAACTGCTCTGGATCTGTCTTCTCAAATTCTGCAAGCTGCTCGAAGGATGGTTCTTTGGTCTATCACAACTATCGCATAGGCTCCCCCTGTCTAATATTCATATTACCCGGGAGTCTCTAAGCTGGATGGCTCAAAACAATTCCTGCTCTAATGTGTATTCATAATCATCTTCATTGGTAGATTCATCATCTCTCCGAGCTCTGACTTATTTATTTATGTATGTGAATTCATTTTTCACTACAATGCCTAAAAGTACAATCTCTTGAACATGTTCCTTATTTACCTTTCATTCTTTTCTTTGAGTTTATTTCCAAACCTTTCTGTATCTGACATCTTTAGTTTTCTTTGTAGAATTTTCTTCATCTTGTTTTATTGCCAATATTGCAAACTCTGGGACCTGGTCTTTTTTCACATGTTCTTCATGTTTTCTTATCCATGCTTTCTTACATCTGATATCAGTGTTATGTTTCATGGAAGTATCGATCATTCTTTTACAATCACGAGCTATGTGTCCATAGTTATGACATTTGTAACATTCAATGTTATGTGGGGCCACAAAGGCATTTATTGTTTGAACAGTTCTTTTATATCCCTGCAATCTGCAACCTTATGTCCAAAGTTAGTACATTAAAAACAGTGACCATAAAATAAATTTGCATGTGTGGGAGTGAATGATGTTCTTTGTGGCGTAGTCCTTCTGAATTTTTTCCTTGACTGATCATGATCATGATTGAAGCTTCTTTGTGAATTGAACATGGATGGTCTTCTTGAAGATGTATCTTCAATAGTTTTCTTAGATTTTGGTTGACCATGATTCTCTCCTTTGAGTATTTCTGCATAACTCTTTCTATTTTCTTCATTATTCTTTTCTAGCAACCTAGAGTACTTCTCTTCATTCTCTGTAAATGATCTGGATGTTTCTGTCTCTTCAACATTCTTGTTGAACTTGACGATTTTAATTCTCAATGTGACAACTTGATGCAGGAGCATCTCTCCATGTAGCTAGCCAGCCACGTCAGCGCACACGCATTCAAAAGCTGAAGGGAGGCGCAACCTCATTTTGAATTTGAAATTCAATGTAATTTAATGTCTTAGGTTGGTGAGCCAGGAAAGCCATGCCTTTGCGCAGGCTGTAGATAAGATAGGCATTTATTGTAGATCTGCTGAGATCTAGTTCTGGATAGCAGACTAGAAAGCCATTGATTGTAAATTAATTAGAGTAGGTAAATCCTGGAGGGAAGCGCTCGATGAGCACCTCAGGTAAAAGAGATCTGAGATCTCATTTTAGAAGTGGGGATAGTTGAGTTGAAGAGCCACGAAGAGCTCAGAAACATCATGTAAAATATACAGGCATTTGCCATTATTTAATAAAAACAACAGTTTTTTCCTGCACATGATCTGTGTTGAATGGATGTCTGTGTGTGTTCCATGTATATGCTGTATGTGGGTGTGTTGTTATCATGCCATTGCAGGGAGTGTGTTTGATTTCAGGTTGAGGGTCTTTGAGGCTTCATACCGGGAGGGTGTGACAGAACGTTGAGGTTCTGATAGCGTGCACAGAAGATGCACTTCTGAACTCGTGAGGAGTCAGACAGAGACGCGCTGAGGCACAGACTGAAGTCAACAACTCAGGAAGAAGACCTTTGAGGTTGATGAACACCTCAAGAGACAAGGCTGTGTAGTTGAGGCACAGTTAATACCAGAATCACTGAGGATTCTGAGGGCTCTACCAGGAGGGTATTGAGTAGGTGCAAAAGGTGCATAGGAACCCAGAACTACTGAACGTTCTGTGGGGGGGAGAGACTCCGACAAGAGGGCGTTGAGTAAACGTGCAGGTAGGTACAGGACGAAGAACTCTTGGAGTCCTGAAGAGGAAAGAAGAGTCCACTGAGGGACCTATATTGGGTTGCTGAATACCCAGAAGTCTCAGCAAGAAGGTTGCTTGAGTAAACAGAGAGCCAGGAAGGCATCTGAATATTCTTCATCAGGGGAAGGAGAAGAAGAGAGAGAAATCCCCCAAGGGGTCTGAGTATTCGTAGAAGCTCAGGATAGATAGCGCTTTGAGTGCGGAGACTCTACAGAGACACAGGAGTCATCAAATCCTTCGAGGGTTCGATAGGAGAAGCAGAGCTCAGGAGGAATAGCGTTCTTATACGCGCAGGAAGCGCACAGGAGAGGAGGACCGATAGTCGTCGGATCTCAAGAACAAATCCCGTCATTTGTCGATCGAGAGAAGTAGCACACGACTTAGCCTCAGGAGGACGAGCGCACAGGAGAAGGGATCTGAACCGTTAGATCTCAGACCAAACCCCGACAGCCGTCAGATTGGCAGAAGCTGTAGAGGGTTTAACAGTCGGGATATCGGGCATCGAGAATCAGAATTCTCGAGGTCGTAGGAACTAGGCAGCGCAAGTCCCGAAACCCCGAGAGTTAATTGAGACCGTCCATCAGGGCAGGGACGCGTGGCATTGGATCCCGGGAGAGTCGGGGTTCGGTGCTCGGCGATTACAACAAT
The DNA here is from genome assembly GCA_000966675.3 of Picea glauca. Lineage (NCBI taxonomy): Eukaryota > Viridiplantae > Streptophyta > Pinopsida > Pinales > Pinaceae > Picea > Picea glauca. The sequence continues at coordinate 160,055 of JZKD02S1359592.1, forward strand.
AGGAACTTTGCATCGTGGATTCACGATCCGCGAAATCCCAAAGTGACGTGGTCACGGGGGACCCCAGGGAGCGAGTGGAGGACAGGTGGTGTGGTCACGAAGGATTGACACCTCGGCACTCGGGGTTTGTAAGTACAAAAGGTCTACCTCGCGGATAGCATTTTCCTGAGAGGAAAATCCCTGACACAGAGCGTTGAATGTTGAACCGTCGACATTCGGGACTCGACGTCTGAGTGGCACGAGACAGTGTTACGAGCCTCGTGATATCACGAGATCCGATCTCCCGATTCGCGAAAGGGAGATCGCCGAGAAGTCTGTGGCTGAGGAACTCCCGAGGGAGTTGGAAGAGCATTGACTCTTCGGGTCGGTGAGAAAGAGAAGGTCCTGGAGGAGTGACCGACTGCTGTGAGAGCGGATGACATCAAGTGGTATCAGAGCTAGAATTTCATCTTTAGACTGCAGGTGAAGAGAGGAGGAAAAAGAAGAAGACAGAGCACTGGAGGACTCTGTGAGGACTTGCTTGCAGGTAGACAACAGTCCGTAGACAGTCTGCAAGACTGCAAAGATGAAGCTGGTTGAACTCATGATGAGGAGTGACAATGGAAGATCTGCCAAAAGGGAAGATAGAGACAACAGAATGGCTACTAAAGGCCGTAGGAAGAAAAGCAAGGCAGAAAAGATTGCAGAAATGGATAGAGAACTCACAGATATACGAGCAGAGATAGAGAAGCTGGAACTGCGAATGCGGCGAGATGAAGAGTTGGTTCAGGTATGTGAACCCAAGACTGGAAAGGGTCTTGATGATAATAATGATTGGGATGAATTGGGATCAGCTGATGATTTTAAGTACTGTCGGTTGGGTAGAAGAGAAGAAATTCCAGTTTTCCATGAGGGCGACGATTTGGGATCAGATGAGGATCTCGCAGACTGTCATGAGGACAGTAAAGGAATTTCAAATTGCCAATTGGGCAATGATGGGAGACCGCTGAGGGATCTCATAGGCTGCCAAGGGGGTAGTGGAATGCTTACATATTGCCAGATGGGCAAGGGAACAAAAATGGGATCGACTGAAGATCTCATGGATTGTCATGAGTATGGTCAAGAAATTTTACATTGCCAGCTGGGCGATGATCAGAGATCGCTGTGGCATCTCGAAGACTGCCAGGAAGGCAGCGGAAGCACGTTAAACTGCCAGGTGGGCAGAGGGGAAAAAGTGAGACTGTTTGAAAGTCTCATGGACTCAATGGAGAGTTCAACTTAGCAGGAGTTGCTGATGAAGATGGGACCAATAGATATCATAATATGCCAGGGAAGAAGTGGAAGCATCCCATATTGCCAGGTGGGCAGGGATGGGCAAATGAATTTGGATCAGCCAGAGGAGCTGACAGAGCAGATGAGACTGTCTAATAGTCTCATAAATTCAGAAGCGAACTTGGATCAGCAGGTGCAGCTGACAGAGGTGAAAGAACATAAGGATGGTATACTGATGATTGGGGGAATTGAAATATTCCTGCCATTTGCCCAGGAGGAGGCAGAAAATCCTGTTCAAAATGCAACAACAGCAGGGGAACAGTCACAATTGATGATGACTGTCAAAGGAGAAAAAGAGTTGGAGCAAGCATTTGAGACTGCCGAAACAGATTAAGAGAAGAATGAGTGTTCTGAGGAACAACTCAACAAATTCAGCCAGCAAGCTAAGAGAGCTGCAGCACTGAAGCTGACAGCCGAAGAAGCCGAAAAGGAAGAGGAGCATTCTGAGGAATGGCTCAGCATTTTCAGCCAGGAAGTTGAAAACAATGCAACAGGGGGGGTTGCAGAAACAGAGAATGAAGACACAGACAACATATGTCTTGTTGAGCTGTGGGAGCAGATTGAAGCCCTAGAAGACAGGGTGAAAGTGCAGGGCATGCACATCCAACAGGTGAGGTTGGAAACAAATGAGGAAGGCGTGGGGGATCATGGTAATCTTCCAAATGGCAAAATTTTTTTTTTGCAGCTGAGGAGACTGCAACAGCAAGACCAACCACTGGAGCAGCTGGATGAGGTGATCACGAAGATCATGGAGCTGATGTTGGAGTCAGCAGATACTGCCAGTGAGGAGTAGCTGGACATAAGGAGAGCAACAACAACAACGCAACTGAAGCAGCAACAACAACAGAATGGAGCACATGGAAAGCTCCAAAGACTTGTTTGGGACCCAGGAGGATTCCAACAACTACAGGGGAAGCTCATGAGCAGGAGATCATGATTTTTTTTGCAGCTGTGGAGTATGATGCAGGAGCATCTCTCCATGTAGCCAGCCAACCACGTCAGCGCACATGCATTCAAAAGCTGAAGGGAGGCGCAACCTCATTTTGAATTTGAAATTCAATGTAATTTAATGTCTTAGGCTGGTGAGCCAGGAAAGCCATGCCTTTGCGCAGGCTGTAGATAAGATAGGCATTTATTGTAGATCTGCTGAGATCTAGTTCTGGATAGCAGACTAGACAGGCATTGATTGTAAATTAATTAGAGTAGGTAAATCCTGGAGGGAAGCACTCGATGAGCACCTCAGGTAAAAGAGATCTGAGATCTCATTTTAGAAGTGGGGATAGTTGAGTTGAAGAGCCACGAAGAGCTCAGAAACATCATGTAAAATATACAGGCATTTGCCATTATTTAATAAAAACAACAGTTTTTTCCTGCACATGATCTGTGTTGAATGGATGTCTGTGTGTGTTCCATGTATATGCTGTATGTGGGTGTGTTGTTATCATGCCATTGCAGGGAGTGTGTTTGATTTCAGGTTGAGGGTCTTTGAGGCTTCATACCGGGAGGGTGTGACAGAACGCTGAGGTTCTGATAGCGTGCACAGAGGATGCACTTTTGAACTCGTGAGGAGTCAGACAGAGACGCACTGAGGCACAGACTGAAGTCAACAACTCAGGAAGAAGACCTTTGAGGTTGATGAACACCTCAAGAGACAAGGATGTGTAGCTGAGGCACAGTTAATACCAGAATCACTGAGGATTCTGAGGGCTCTACCAGGAGGGTATTGAGCAGGTGAAAAAGGTGCATAGGAACCCAGAACTACTGAACGTTCTGTGGGGGGGAGAGACTCCGATAGGAGGGCGTTGAGTAAACGTGCAGGCAGGTACAGGAAGAAGAACTCTTGGAGTCCTGAAGAGGAAAGTAGAGTCCATTGAGGGACCTATATTGGGTTGTTGAATACCTAGAAGTCTCAGCAAGAAGGTTGCTTGAGTAAACAGAGAGCCAGGAAGGCATTTGAATATTCTCCATCAGGGGAAGGAGAAGAAGAGAGAGAAATCCCCCAAGGGGTCTGAGTATTCGTAGAAGCTCAGGAAAGATAGCGCTTTGAGCGCGGAGACTCTACAGAGACACAAGAGTCATCGAATCCTTCGAGGGTTCGATAGGAGAAGCAGAGCTCAGGAGGAATAGCATTCTTATACGTGCAAAAAGCGCACAGGAGAGGAGGACCGACAGCCGTCGGATCTCAAGAACAAATCCCGTCATCCGTTGATAGGGAGAAGTAGCACACGGCTTAGCCTCATGAGGATGAGTGCACAGGAGAAGGGATATGAACCGTCAGATCTCAGACCAAACCCCGACAGCCGTCAGATCGGCAGAAGCTGTAGAGGGTTTAACAGTCGGGATATCGGGCATCGGGAAATCAGAATTCTCGAGGTTGTAGGAACCGGGCAGCGCAAGTCCCGAAACCCCGAGAGTTAATTGAGACTGTCCATCAGGGCAGGGACGCGTGGCATTGGATCCCGGGAGAGTCGGGGTTCGGCGCTCGGCGATTACAACAATAGGAACTTTGCGTCGTGGATTCACGATCCGCGATATCCCGAAGTGACGTGGTCACGGGGGACCCCAGGGAGCGAGTGGAGGACAGGTGGTGTGGTCACGAAGGATCGACACCTCGACACTCGGGGTTTGTAAGTACAAAAGGTCTACCTCGCGGATAGCATTTTCCCGAGAGGAAAATCCCCGACACGGAGCATTGAATGTTGACCCATCGGCATTCGGGACTCGACGTCTGAGTGGCACGAGACAGTGTTACGAACCTCGCGATATCGCGAGATCCGATCTCCCGATTCGCGAAAGGGAGATCGCCGAGAAGTCTGTGGGTGAGGAACTCCCGAGGGAGTTGGAAGAGCATTGACTCTTCGGACCAGTAAGAAAGAGAAGGTCCTGGAGGAGTGACCGGCTGCTGTGAGAGAAGATGACATCACAACTTCTTCTTCGAGCTTCTCAACCTCTTCATCTTTCTTCATTATCTGAGACTTCATGAATTCTTTTGTTCTTTTCGCTTCTTCAAGTTGAATTTTTAATGTGATTATTTCTTCTTCAAGTCCTTTCTCTTATTGACCAAACTCTGCCTTATGTTGGTTTAGATCGTTAGTTATTTCCTTAAGATGATCTGTCAATATATTCTCTCTCATTTCTGTTTCTTCCTTCTGTGCTTCTATATTGGCTTCCAAATACTTCTTTTGATATTCAATATTTTATTCGATCTTTTTGGCTTCTTCTAGATGAGTTATTAAGTTCTCGATGTCTTGTTGGGATTCTTCAAAAATGTGAACACTTTCCTTTTGTTTCATCAATTATTTCTTGAGTGACTTGTTTTCTTCTCTTATTTCATCTAAAGCACTAATCAATTCTCTAGTGATTATGTACTTTTCATCTTCTTAATCTGTTTGACATGGTGAAAATAATTCTTCTTGATATGTATCTACATCTTCTTTGGCATTTTTTGAATCTGTGATGGGTGATGAATATATGTCATGTAACTTATCCCAAATTTCTTTGGCTGATGAATGTTTACCAACCTTTTCTCTTATCAGATTAGGTAATCCTTCCTAGATGAAATCCATTGCTATTTTGTTATTCTTCTTCAGTTCCTTCTTGGCTACATCGTTTTCCCTTTTTGAACTATCATATCTTGTAACAACTGATAGCCAAATATAATGTCCATGTGTCTGTAAAAATATTTCTGTCCTTCTGCTTCAAATATAATAATTAAAACCATTCTGACCATTAAACATTGGTACTCCATTCTCAGAATAATCCATGATTTCCTTTCAGTGATTAAACTGTTTCTTGAAGGAACCGACTCTGACAGCAATTGCCGGATTAATAAGAGGGGGGGTGAATCAGTAATAGAGAAATTTAATCATTTTTCACCATAAAATGAAAGTGTTATATCAATGTAGCATTATCACCCAATAGTTGCAGAGTAAATAAACAATGAACAAATGAACAATCACACACATACAAAGTACACTAGTGTTTTACATGGAAACCAAAAGTGAGAGAAAACCACATAATTGTTTTTCTTATATATATTTAATAATAAAATTCATTGGAAGCACCAACTTCCTTTGTTTTCCAGCTGCAACTGGAAGGAGGCTCCAATCCCTTAGTTTCTCAGGCTACAACCTGAGGGAATATTCAACTCCCCAATTCTCTGGCTACAACCAGAAGGAGGCTACAACCCCCTACATTCTCCGACTACAATCAGAAGGTGGATGCAACCACCTATCTTTTCCCCGTCCAACATCATTAACATATAAGTAGAATGATGGAACTACTGTCACATTATCACTGTGAGATATACTGCTGTAAACCTGTACCAATCAACTTGCACCAAACAACCTGTACCAATATTCTGAACCATACAACAACCATGCATCAACTTGTACATCAGCCTGTAATCAACCTGTACCATAAACAAGTGCATCAACCATGCACCAACTTGTACCAAATAACCTGTAATCAATCATGTACCGTAAACAAGTGCATTAACCATGCACCAACCTGTACCTCAACCTATACCATGAACAAGTGCATCAACCATGAACCAAACTTGTGCAAATAACCTGTCACAACAACCTGTCCAAACATCCTATCACAAAAACCTATCTCATCAACCTTATCAACCAAATCAGATCTAGTCACCAAGATCAATCACCAAGACAACTCTAAAAAATGTGCATCAACCAAGCATAACACAACAACTCATAATCATCACCAAGATCAATATGTGCTTCTAATAATATACCAATACAAGTATGCTACATCATCCATAAACCATGTGTCAACAATACTACTAACAAGTTCCTCCAACTATGTACCAAGTATGTATCAATCATGTATCAACTACTCATCAACTATGACTCATCAATATGTACCAATATCATCAACTATACACCTCATGTATGTGCCAACTCATCAACTACTTGTCTCAACCATGTACCTCAACCAAAATCCCTCATCAATTTCATCATCTAAATATGATTTGTAACTCTGTAATAGATCGGGTGTATATTATCACATACCTGCAAACCTGAACTTTAACAACAAGAGAGTAGCATTTTCATTAAACTTTACTTTAGTCTCACATGACTAGTTTTGGGTTATTCAACAACCTTAAGTTGCAATAATCATAAATATGTACTTGTAATGAATAAAGACCTGAAAATGGTACACAATGTTCTTCATTGTCTTTAATGCAATTCCTCCATATTTCACTACTTGGAACCTTTCAGAAAATGAGTTATAGAAAAAATGGCATACCTTGTTGAATTCTGGCTTACTCTAGAGAGAGAACTTGTAGAGTGTGCCCTGCATGGAATATTTGTTGTATGGATATAAAAATTATACACAGAATAATAAAGACGGTTCTCTAACCAATACATTTGGTATTACTTAATTGGATTTGTTATGAAGAAGTTATGTTGTTTTTACCCAAAACACTTGTTTTAGACTACTTTCAGGACTAACCACAAACCCTATTCTCCACGGAGTGTAACTCCAAAAATACAACGAACCACAAGCTAAAATTTGTACCACAACTACTTGGATATGTTTTCTCAACGTCCTCCCAATTTCATGGTTTGAATCATTTTAGAAACAAAGTTATTGCAAAAATGGTGATATGACCTGTAAATAACATACCTTAAAAAACATCATCAAAAGAATTTATCCTCCCTTGAATTTCGGCCTTCTTTACTTCACCTTCCCTTTGAAATTCGGATTAGATATACTTTGGTTACCTCAGTGACTTGTAGATATTCAATATGCTCAAGTGTGATTAAAATGAGAGAGCCTTGCCTCTTATTTATACTTTCATGTAGCTTACTCAAGGGGTTACTTTTTAACCATCTTAACCCACTTTCCTTATCTTAGGGTTAACCTACTTCTAACCACTTGTCTACTTAGTAATTTCTCTATTAAATTTATTATTTAAATCATTTTTTTGTATCCACTTTGATTTATAGTACACTCATCACTTCAATTTAGTATTTAAGTAATTTCTTCTTTGCAAACACTTTGACTACTTTGACTTTTTGGGGCTTCTAGATGACTCATGAAGGTTCTCCAACTTCACATGGCCATAACTCTCTAATCGTGAGGAGTTATGTGACGTTCCACATACCACTGGAAATGGCATGACATGTACTATCCATATATAATAGTCTTGTCTACATATATATAAAAAATCATACCATTATCCATCAAACAAACTTGGGTCCATTACCCAAACCTATGTTCTCCAACTTCACATGGCCATAACTCTCTAACCGTGAGGAGTTATGTGACGTTCCACATACCATGGGAAATGGAATTACATGTACTATCCATATAGAATAGTCTTACTAGTCATACTATTATACATCAAACAAACTTGGATCCATTACCTAAACCTTTGTGCTACCAAAATTCACTACTAGAGTTTATCTAAGGGTTGACCTCAATCTCTAAGGGTTGACATCAATCTAGAATATTACTCTCCAATGGTTGACATCAATGAAAACTAACAATCCATACCAACTGTCCATCAACCTAAGCCAATTGTCTGAAAACATGCCATATAATGAAACCCTCTATACTTACCCTTATCTACCTCAATAACATGACAAGACCGATGGGACAACTGTCTGGTGCCTTCCCTGTCGAGTGTCAAATGCATATGGACCTAGGTCGATCACCCCATCTAGGGGTAAAGTTAATTGATGTTGATGTTATAAGACTTATTTCATTGTTCAAAAATGCATATAAAAGTTTCGTAAATTATTTTTTTTGTTCTTGTTCACTTAAGATTTTCTAGCAATAAGTTACTAGTAATTAAGTTGCTCTAAATATATATTATTTTTAGTATTATATTTTAATTTTGTGATTTTTTTTTTGTATGTTGATAAAGTAGTAATATGTTATAGTTGAATATAAATTATCACAACCACATAATTAAAAATATTTGATATACATCGATCGCCATCATTAATTAAAAAATGTGGAATTTTTCATCAATTGGCGTACATCAACCACTTTAAATTATGTGGGTGTTCACTGACAATCAAAATGCATGGGGAAGATTGACATATTTCTACCTTATATGTTCATATTATTAATACAGCCTGAGCGGGCCTAATGGTTAAGAACATGTGTTTCCTCTTAGGAGGTCACAAGTTCAAATCCAGAGGGGGATAGGGTATGTATACCTTCGTAGACTTTACCAGTCAAATCGCTGGGCGGAGGGGGGTCCCTTGTCCCACAAACAAGGGTGTCTCATACACCAATTTGGTGTGTTGGTTTGGCCATGACTTTAAAAATAGATTATTATTATTATTATTACTACAAAATCTATGATATTTTAATACCTTTGATTATGTTTGACCATGCTTGCAGACACACTTTTCAATGGTTTATTATGTTAAACTAAGATTGACTAGGTTTGACCATGTTGGTTTATGTTTAATCATAAATGACCATGCTTGTTTATGTTTAACCATGAATTACCATAATTAACTTTGGATAGACATAGTTGCCTTAATTCATTATGAGTGATTATAACGTATGAATGACTTTGGATAACTAGATACCAGATTTTGGAAAGTGAGATTGAGTGGATTGAGATTCTGAACTCTCCATATGTTCACGTCCACGTCCTTATGGATAACTAAGAGACAAGATTTTGGAAAATGGGATTGGGTGCACTGAGATTTAGAAAGAGGGTGTCCACATGTTCACCTGCTTCTAGATAACTAGAGACAAGATTTTGGAAAGTGAGATTTGGTGGGTCCCTTTCCACATGTTTATTGTGCATAACTAGAGGCAATATTTTCTCAATTTATAAAAGAACCGTGATATTGCAAAGTGGAAAATTATTCCAACGGCATTCCCTTTGGAAAGAATTAATGCCCTTTGGAAAGCTTTAGGATAGAATTTGTACCTTGGATAGAATTTCCCTCATGATTATTATTTTTTTCTTCTACTCTCTTGCACGGAGGGCTAGTCGATTTGTTTTAAAAACATTATCACGTGGGTTTTTTTGTTTTCAATGTCTGGGTTTTTGGGTTTTCCGGTTAGTTGATTTAAAAATTTTAAAACATTTTTAAAAGGATTTGTTTCAAATTTCCCTCAACGTTTTTTTTTTTTTTAATCTGATTCTATTCTTTTACTTTTAAAGGAAAGACTTTAATATTATGATAGGTATTTTGAGTAGGATTTCTCTAATAACAAACTTTATGCCAATAAGTATTATTTTTATAATTTACTTTTCAGATCTATACATAATTATCATATATTATGATTAAATATTATAAAATATGACGTTGTAATTAGGTAAATCTTCATCCAAATCAAGGTCTACAAAATTCAATCACGGGATATGAATTTCAAAAAAATATTGATATTTTGTTTTAAATTGACCACAGTTTATAATAAAAGAAAGAAATTCAACATTATCATTATATTGATACTTTTAGAATCTTAGATGGATGCACCTTCCACTCTAGTCTTTGAGTTATTTAAATTTGTTGATTGTGGAGTTTGTGGCATATCGAGATGTTATTCTAAATTCTATAAGAATCTTATGGATTTTTGGCCACATTCTTCTACAAAGTGGTGGCATTTAAATATAGATTTCATGGTATTTGAGGATAAATACCGAGTGTTTGATAAAATATTGGATCAATATTTGTTTGCATAAATGTTTGGTTGTTTTGTCTTATGTTATGAACTTTCTATTAATATTTCCTTAGGGGTGTAGTTATGTAGAGAGGGGCTTAAAATATTAACAAGATTTTGAATCATGTTTAAAATTTTCAATGGAAAATCAATAATGTCGTGTGTGAATGGAAAAGATTATGTGTCGGAAATTAAATGAAATATGGAGAGAATTTAAGGGATTTTTATTGCACAGTAGTGTGTTCTTTATGAGGGTAAATAAGTATATAATCTATCTCATATGTTTGATTATAATATTTTCAAATATTGTACTTTTATGTTGGCATGCGATTGTCATGATTGACAAGATATTGGGTGCCTTCTTTTTTTAAACCAGTTTCAATCAAGAATGTGGTCTTATCCAAGCTATCTTCTTAAGAAAACCAAAACTTTGTCATGCCTCATTCATATATAGTGGAGTTGTTAAAGTTTCAACTATTATTAGGTTACTTTCAATTTACTAGATAACAATAACATAGATAGGATCACTGAGAGAAACACAATCACAAGAGTACACAAGCATTTATCCTGGGAAACCCTCAAAGGGAAGAAAACCCAAAAAAACTTCCTTAATATAGATAGCCAATCCAATGCCAAGATAATGAACCAAAAAATAAAGAAATTCCTCTCCCAAAGATGTGCCTTTTATTCTATCCCTTCTTCCGGCAACTGGTAACTGCAACTTTCTTCAATACTTGCACACTAGATGAGTGAGCTGAGTGTGTATCTAAATGAGGCGCTGGCCTCTCTTATTTATACAATTCTGGCACATGTGGAAGTGTCTCTTCACTGGCAGGGCCGACTTCTTGTTCTGGGTGGTTATAACCACCTTTAATATATTTTGGGGCCTCTTTAATATATTCTGGGGCCGACTTCTTATTTAGCCTATTACAATTAGGGTTTGACCAATCCGCAAAAGGGGATTTGGTCATTTACAATACCCGACATGATCAATCCACAAAAGGGGATTGATCTAATCAATAATAAATATATTTTATCTTTATCCACAAAAGGGGATAAGAATATTCTTTGCAGTTACACAGTATTTTAACAGGAGTAACTTGACAAGGTGATAGGACTACATATCACTTATTTGGAGGTCAATTATATTTTTTAGTTATAAAAACAATTTCATTATTTTGTAAACTTTAATGTGCTATGGCCTCATACAACACAATTGCTCCAATGGATTTCTTCAAGCTAAACCAAAAAAATTGAGGTATGTTTCTTGTCCAAAGGGTTCTTTATGGTCTAATTTACTAATCATGATTATTATTAGAAATTTTTTGATGAGGGACATTGGTTTTGGGGAAGAGTGGACCTCTTCATTACTCCATTGTTCCTAGAATTTGACCCCACTTCTATGATTGTAACCAAAATTATATTTTAGTTTCACATCCCAAATATGCCACTTCAATTCTAACATATTTTAGATATTACAGATATTGGAAAACTCATTAGGTATGTATTTATCTTTTAAATTTTAGAGACTCTAGATTTTTTTTTGGGTAGGAATTTAAAGATAGAGGTTGAGGAAGCACTAATCCGAAAATGATCTTATAAAGACTTGGTTGAGTTTTAAGAATGTGTTAAATTACCATTAAAAAACTTAAATGAGGAAGGAGATCTTAATCAAAGAATGTTGCAACCATCATAAATAATATAGAACATAAAGTAAACATCAAGAACAACAAACCATAATGAAAAGATTGTTAACGAAGTTCGGCAAGGTTTCCTACATCTTCAGGCCTATGTCTTAGTGGAGGAGGATTTCTTATTAATATTCAATGCTGCAAAATTACATCATAAGTATATCAAATGGATTAAAATATGGTCTATCTATGTTCTTCTCGACCCCAAGAATCCAATACAACTGACAACACTATAAAAGGTTGAGCGTAGCTCCCGGAAATGGCCTCCAAAGTTTGCTTTCTTAATGGATTCTTTACATAAAAATGGCTTAGGATTCATGAATCCTTCAACATTTTGTTGTTTATGAACCTCCCATGCTGTCAAAAACCTCTGTTTTTTATAGATTTGGATTTGACGGTCACCTCTCAACTTTCTCCCAAGATTTGGCCTCAAATTGGACTCCATAGCCCCCAATAATGGTCAAAATCCACCAAAATCAGCATAATAAAACCCCAAAAATCCAATAATATAGTTTAAAAACCCATATTTGGGAAAAATGTGTGCCAACCCCCTATGTCTTCGGGCTCCCATTCATATGGGAATGACCCATGTGGCCACGCGCTTAAGCGTTGGTGCCTTAGTCTTCTGCCTGGTCCTCTTCCCTTGGTCACATGCCAAGCCATGTGGCCATGTGCTAGAGTGGATCCCCCGATCCTTCAAATCCTTGCTCACATGGAGGTTTGTAACTGTGCCCTTGTTTCCCGGTCGGTCGTGCTAGACCCTCGTCGACCAAGATTTACCCCCAAATCCTGGAATAATCAACTTTAAAACAATATTTCGCCACTTGTCAAAACAAGAAACACCACAACCCATTCAGTTAGCTCATAGTCATTAGTCTGTTTCTCACCTAGAGGTCAGGGGTTCGATCCACTGGAAGCTCAACCAATTTTGACCAAGAATATTTGGCCTCATCAGGGTGCCATGTGGCACCCTATGATTGGGCCATGTGTCTCCTCCATATTGGACCATACCAACCAGTTAGCACACAATGAGCCTTCATAGTTAGCCTGTATGCCACATGTTGACTTCTCATATTGCCACATCACTATTGTACCTTCCATGTTTCATGCTTCCCCTAGTGCCACGTCGCATTTGTACAACCACATGTCATACCTAGAGCCTACCACCTGTCACGACGTTAGTGTCCATATAGTTCCACGTGTCAAAATTTTATAGGTCCAACTTGTAACACCCTAAGGTCGAGCCCTTGCTGAATTGTAATTATGTTTATAGGCTAGTGAGCCAAGTGTTTATAAGCTGGAATAATTATATGTTCTTAGTCTAGAGAGTCGATATGATTAATGCCAATGAGCCTATTTTTGTATATGTAAACACTCATATCATTAATAAAATTACATCACTACGTGGTAGACCGACCATGAATAAAGAGTTATGGGGTACTAAGCTCCACTAGGAAGGGTAAGGGAAGGGGCTAAGTGTCTAGAAATATGGGCTAAGCTAAAGGGATTACCTCTAAAGGAATAATATTATATTATTATTTCATAAACTTAGGCTAAGGTTGAAATAATCGTCGTTTTCCTAAGTTCTTGGGGAAAGGGAACGAGTGTTAAGTGGAGCTCATGCAACTTCAGGAAGACATGTGTCAACCTGGGCGCATGTAGTTTATATCTAGGAAAGTCACCTCGTTGGGGGTTCTCTCATCATTATCGCGATCATGGCTACTCTAAAAGTATGCCATACTCTCCACTGATTCATGCATTGAGCCATTGCCTTTATTATCGACCTTTGCATCATTCACACACCTTTGGAACCTGCAGGCACCTTGAGATATCCCGTACTTTTCTTGTGAAACAAAACACACCTATAGTTTTCCTGAGCCGTATTGTTCCCTAATGGTTTGCTGCCACTGCCAACGCAGTTATTTGACTGAGTGTGGATTTCTTCCATCATCTGTTCTATAGTGAGCTTTGTTTCTGCCATCACTCTTACTTGAATTGACTTAGGAGCTGGACTGAAGAAGCAGGTTGTCAGGTCTGTGGGTTTGTAGAGGTGGGTTGTCAGGCTCATGGATTGAAGAAGCAGGTTGCCAGGACTATAAACAAATCTCTCCAGGTGAGAGAGGTTATTGGGGAAGTGATTTTCCCATAGGGATCCCAACGACATCTATAGTTCTCTGAGAATTCCTGTCCGACCTATTGCTGAAGCCTTGGAAGGGAAGTGGGGCAGCCGAAAGACTGTTGAGCAGAGAAGGGGCACACTTCCTAGGGTGGGACAAGCATATGGGGAATGAGAGGCTGTAGGCTGTTAGTGTGAGCTGGATCATGGGAGAAAATCCTTCTTGTTGATATGTGCGACTTTCATGTTGTCGTTGCCAAGACTAGGAATCCCTTGCTCAGTGGAGTTTAGTCCCAGCTCGAGGGTGACCCACTGCTGAGCGTGGTGAGTAGCATGGTATAAGGATGGGAGGTTCGTGGGAGTTTTGCATGCAGTTGGTGGCCATCTATTAAAATATAAGTACCAAATATTTGTTCTTTGTATGATGTGTATCCTGAAATCAAGTTGTAATGTTGTTAGAATTGTCTATGTATAATTCTTGTATGTTTTAATGTTATTTCCGCATGAATAGTGGCATGAAAAAAATGATATGGTTTTTTAATTTACATTAGATAGATATGTATATAAATATATATGGTATTAGAGCATGAAATTTATTCGGTGGCATGGCCTGGCCTATTGGTTAAGGACGTGGATGTCACGAATTGATATTAGAGCAAGGAGAGACATCGAGGAAGTGACGTTGTCTGGCATGTTGGTGGCTGGGGATGTTACATATTGGTATCAGAGCAGAAAAGAAAATATACCATCGATATTGTATCGTTGTCTGACAGAGGTTGGTGGTCGGGGATGTTACACAACTCAGCTTTGAAAATACCAAAAAAGAGTGACACGTGTTAGCTCCTGGTGTTGCGATGTGTCCCTGTTGATGTCATCATGACGTCATGTTGACATCACCTGACATGTGATGCTGACATACTACTGATGTCAACAATATGACCTATTGAATGTTGAATTTGACTTTGACTTCTTTTACCTGTTTGGGAAATCGATCAGACTGCTATAACTTTCGCATATGGTTTCATTGTCGAAAACAAATATGTAGCTGGAATCAAAGTGATGAACCCGACGTAATGGCGCTAGTTTCGTCCGATTCCAAGAACTTTGTTTTTTAGGCTTTCCTAGATCCATTTGGATCGAGAACACTTGAGGATTTTTACTTTTGGATGAATTTGTGTGGAAATTGATATTATCTTCAATATAAGATGGTTTTAAAACAAGGTAAATTTCAATTTTCTCATTTTTTGGATGATGAGATGAAAATATTCTAGGTATCGAATCTTCTTTCAAATAGACCATGTACATGCCAACTATTTCCTCAAGCAAGAGCTCATTGAAAGAGGAAAAATGATTGTCCAAATATGAAATATAGAAGCCATATGAGCTCCCACTATTGAATGTTGAAGATGATCAAATTATAGAGAATGTGTCATCAATAGAGATTGAGAAAGGTAACAATGTAAAATTGGAAGAGAAGACTTAAGACATAAAACAATCAATGGAGGTCCAATAAGAAATAATGAATACCATGATCTATCTTCCATAGGAGATAGTTGTCAACGAATATACAATAGGAAAAATAAAGATATCTCATGAATCTAAAAATTCTAATTTTGATAAGGGAACTACCTTTCTAACAAACTCCGAGATTCAAATTTTGATATGTAAGTAATTATCATAGACTTTCCTTCAAGGGGTTGGACATACATTATTGTAACTCCTCATTTCACTTGACTATTTTTAGAGAACAAACTTATTCTTTGAGGGTGTTTGCTCACAAATGACCCGATTAATTAATACATGATGAAAATATTAAAATGTCAAATGTGAAGTGTAGAAATTACACACTATATCTTGTTGAATAAAGTTTATGGATGATCATGATTGTACATATATTAATGATGAGTTCCTGTACTCCTGAGTGTACAGGAAGCTCAATGACTGGTTGATGCAGTGAAGGAGTAAATGAATTGATAAAACTTTGAATAAATGACTTATGTTGATTATGGATATTGTTGATTAAAACTTTTTTAGTGGATGTAGGTATATGTATCATGCTTTCGGATCTAACTTACAAAAATAGTAGTGGGGCTATACAGAATTAGAACAACAGAAAAGGGAGGGGTGGAACAACATCCATGTTTCCACTGACTGGTGCTCCCACTGTGGTCGGAGTTGAAGAGTGAATGACACTCTTTCTCAGAGGGTTGTATGATGCCACGAGGATAGACTTGGTCTCAGTCACTTGCGAGGTATACTGAAGGATGCACAATAATGTGGAGGCATTATTCCTCAACATCGAGTAGTCTTGTAATAGGGACAACTATAGGAGTAATAGGATCTCCACCAGTTGTTCCATATTCTCAATGCTCAAGATCAAAAGCACTTGAAGGGAATTATTCATGAAACCCTTGAAGTACATCTGTACATCTTACAGGGAATGACTTTCGTGGTACCTTTAGGCTTTGTTCAAATTAAACTTCTAGTATAAAGTGAAACATGTAAGTTAACCTAAAAGTAAGGTGATTAAGTAAATGAATAAAGTCATGCTAGAAAACTTGAAAATCAAATTTTATTAAAAAACTTAGATGTTTAGGAAACAATTAATTTATCCGAGGGTAAAGAGAATATAAAATTCAAGAAAAAAAAAAATCTTAAATAAAATCTAAAAAACAACTTAGAATAATTTTAGAAGTTTAAGGAAAGTGAGTGAGGGAATGATTTATTTTTGAATTTTAATTAATAATTTCATGTGCATGGGGAGGTTATAAAAGAAAGGTAATGGGTTAAGAGAGGAAGGAGATTCTAGATTCTACCCTATTTTTGAATGGTCATAGTAATGATGGCCCCCCGGCGGAAATAGGGAATTTTGTAGTATTCGATGAATTTTTAATTGATCGTAAAGCTGGACAAGTATTAACGAAGGCTTGGACGATTTGGATGCAACACTTGGTGAATCGACGCCATTCCTAATAGGCTCCCGATACTTCCTAATTTAAATTTTGCAATTTTTATGAGTTTAAACTTCTTATTTGTATAAGTAATGAGAAACTGATGGATTTTTTATTTTGGTTGTATTATGCAAAGGAAGTAATAAAGGTAGAGAAATTAGTAATTACGATGTGTAAAATGTCTTATACCATACCATTCTAATTAGTACTTAGGTTCGAGTAATTTATGTTTATTATATTGAATTTTATATTATGTTTGTTCAGGTTTTTAATCTATGTTACAATAATAATAATAATAATAATAATAATAATAATTTATTTTTAAGGTTACGGTCAAGTCAGCACATTAAATTGGTGTATGAGATCCCTTTGTTTGTGGGATAAGGGATCCCCCTTCATCCAGCGATTTGACTGGTAAAGTCTACAAATGTATACATACCCTACTCCTCTCTGGATTTGAACCTGTAACCTCTTAAAATGAAACACATGTTCTTAACCATCAGGCCCACTCAAACTGTATAATGCAATATATGTAAGAAAATCTGCACACAAATATACAATGTAAAAGATTAAAATAAGATACAATAAAAAGGAAGAACATAGGAATTATTTAAGGCGAGCGTTGCTTTCACATATGCTGTCTTTATAATTATAGTATGCCGTTGCTTAAGTATTCATTGTGCCAACAAAAGAGTAAATAATTTTGAAAAATAATCTCATTTCTAACGAATCGATTGCTAATCATTTACATTACAATTAATTAATTCTGCATTCGCCATGATAAGTAGTCGGTAAAAGTAAACAAGTTTAAGGAACAGTTACATAAAGACATTACTATTGGTATCCGTCAAATGAAATCTAAAGCTAGTTTATTGGTTCCCTCGTCTCCAGGGTTGTGATTTTCTTGTGGAAAAAGTTAAATCTTATCTAAAGTTCACCTCTTGGATCAGCATTCTTTAACTAGATTTGGTGAAAATTTCTGTTCAGTTCAATACTCGATTTGTGCATAAGTTCTACTTGTGTTATTTCATATCTGTGATCCCATCTGCTCTCGATGAAATACTCACATACCTTGCATGCGGTTATGCCTAGATTTAATCCGAGTAATATCTCCAATTAAATTTTGGATACACAACCGTTGTTATAACTTTTGGTAATAATTTGTAACGAAACCCTATTGTTATATCTCAGCGATACCTAAATTAAGGTTAACTGTCGGTGGAACATTAACCTGTTTGCGATTGCCCTGTACCCATTTTGTTTCATCGAGTCTCATTTAAAATTTCTGCAGTGTATCACTCATCTGAATCGCAACTACAGTGAAGAGACAGAATTATTCTAAGATAATGAAACTTTACGCAGACAAGGTGTTACCGTTTAAATTTTTATTATGATTCAATGGGAATTGAATCTATGATTAGTCACTCACAACCTTGCGCAATTTCCCCAGTACATCAATTACATTTTTATATTGTGGATTTAAGTCACTTAAACATGCCTTAATTATATAGTTGATAAGAACTATAGAGCCTCGGCGGCTAAGCTC
>JZKD02S1359593.1:0-11553 GCA_000966675.3 Picea glauca
AATATCCATCCCAATCACTTTTGAATATGCCTACGTATTATTATGCGATAATTCATTAAGTTCATTTAATAATCCTCTTAATGTATTAATCATTTGGATCTAGCATGATTTCAATTTCTTTGTACGGCTTTGAGAAGGAAAATATTCTTTCTTTCTTCTTTGTTATGTCATTGTCGAGACTTTTGCAACAAACATAGCAACTCCATCTGTAAAGAATCTTTCATCATTTGTTAGATATGTATTCAAATATTCTTTGGTATTTTTTATTATGAGACCAATAGAAGAAAAACGTTTTTCTAAGTCCCATATATCTAAAATAAGTGACATTTTTTCTTTATATTTTCTTCCACAAAATTTTGAGTGGCATTAAGTAAACTTGAAACTCCTTTCAATATTAGACTCGACTCAGGGATTCTTTGAAAACTTCCACCAGGCTGGACCATGGCAATAGGGGTGGCTAGTATGGGTGGAGGCATCAAAGTTGCTTCCAATTCTTTGATTCTTTCTTTAAGCCTGAAATTTTCATCTTCCATGTCAATTATGGAAACATTCAGTGCATCTCATGTAACCTTGTGAATCGAAGATATTTTGATGGACCCATATCTCTGAGATCAATGGTAGACCAAGACGTACCCTTTTTTCTTCAAATTTCTTTCAAAAATTATCTTTTTGGAAGATTTATCAAATAATGTTTTTTTGTACAGAAAAGGTTTCTTCATAAGAAAGGGTTTCATCCTGGACAGCAAGTTCAACAACAGACTATATATTCTCCTACATTTTCACTTCTTCATCTAAAAACTGGATATTTTCAATATAAACATCCAAATATATGTCTTCAAGAGAAATATTATCTCCAGGTACATTTTGTTCTTCCCCTCCTTCTTGAGAATTGGTTATTTTCCTTTTAACTTTCAATTTGTAAGGGTTTTCCAAATTTCATTGAGGGGGGTTTTTCTCTCCATCGTCACCTGAATTGTTATTTGAGGATTTTATTTGTTGGGTCGTTGTAGACTGAGAATTTATTTTAGGTAAAATACTTCTATGAGAAAGAATAGGATATTGGGCATTTATTTCTCCTGATGATCTTCATATTTTCTTGTAATGTTTTGTAGTAATTACAATAGTCTCTATGTCACCAATTTTTTTCTTAATACCCTGAATAGGAGGGTCATGAATATATCATTCTTCTTCTCCAAATATAAGGGTATTAACCAATGCAGTACCGATTCCAATTGATATCATATAATTATAAAAGAATTGATTTGGATCAAACCCCTTAATTTCTTCTTCAAATTTTAAATTATACTGGTCAAAATACGAAGCGAACTCATCAATTTTTGCAATTCCTCTCAACAAAACTTCACCCACTTTCCAAGGCAAAGGAATAAAATGTTTTTTCCTTTTTTCATAGAAAACATGAAACCAAAACTTGTATTGTCTTTCTACCTCTATGATAAATAATTTATCCGAAACAAAATAAGGAAGAAAAAGGGGTTTCTCATGAGAGAATAAAATTATGATAATAAATGTAATCGTCCATTTTCTCCAGAACTCCCTTTGTGTTTAGAAAAGCAGATGCTTCCAACAAAATTCTAGAAGTATCTTCTCCAAAGAGAATTTTTTTGAATACAGACACAAAATCATTATAAACTTTATAAAAATGATGAAAAACATTTTGTTTCCTTAAGCCCTGATACCACATGGTGACAGGATCGACCTTAGAATTTACCCTCTTTCTAATACTCAAGCCTTTAAAAATATGACAATATGTAATGGAAAATATCAAATAAGAATCCATGTGGAACTTCTTCTCACTCTTAAAATTGATTAATTGTGCAGAGACTTTATTAGATATATTTTTTTCCCAGTCGAAGACAACATTTTCATGGACTGTAAAATGTAGAATATATAGGACCAACCAAGGAATAGTCGCAGTAGAATCCTGACCAATGATTCTAGTAAAAAGACAAGAAATTTCTCGACAGTGGTCTTTCAGAGAACTCACTTGAATCTTGGATAAATCTTTTGGCATATATGTTCAAGGGTCTTGCAAATGCTCTTGTAGAAGTTATATTCCATTATATTTTGCTTTGAGGAAAGTTCTATCTTCTTCTCCTTTATAGGTGAGATTCGACTATGGTAATTTCAATAATTTTTTGAATATTGATGGCACCAATGAAACAAGGAAACCGTTCTACAATGGAATTTTCCTTCTATTTTGAATAAATTTATTTGTGCACAAGGTGACTACTTATTTGTAGTCGAAAACTTCAGGAACAAAACCAGCACAAGGCACTCTTGACGTCCAAATTTTATTATTATCTTTGTCTGGCAATGTTGCATAATACCAATAAGATCTTGACCAATGATAATAACGGTCCTCTTTGGCGAACAAATTCAAAGTATATCTGCAGAATTGTTGATTTCTCTCGATCATATTCACCAAGTTGATGAACTTCATCATATCACTGCTTATAACAATGGTAAGATAATAATACTTAAGTTCTATTTTCGATGGAGAATACAATAATTAAATATAATTACCTCGAGAAATATGTAATTTAATAACGGCCTTTTCGGAATTCAATTTATCAATTGAGTCTGTAGAATCTGTATTAAATATAACTCGAAAAATGTGAAAGAAATATGACACGTCATGGTAGGGATTCGGAGATGGAAGAAATATTAAATGGGATTGTGAATCTGTGAATCTGTGAAATGGATAAGTATTGGTATTTATTAGTCAAACTTGTATGGATGGATCGGTAAAGAATTATGAGTCCATGAGTCCGTGAAAAATAAACAAAAGAGAAGCTAAATGTTGGCAGTGGGCTTGTGAAAGAATAAACGATAAATATTATGAGTCTACCACCCATGAACCCGCCAAGATGTATGAAAACGACTAAGTATGATACAATATGTAGGCCACAGAAAAGAGAAGTGTGTATTATATGACACGAAATTCTTGTGGGATCATAAAAATTTTAAGTATGGAAGAGTGAAAGAAAAGAAATGTATGGGGTTCAACAAGCGGCTGAGTTTACTCATGAAGATTGCTAGAAGGACTAGTCTTCTCAAAGGGCTCAAAATATCAGATTCAGAAATTATCTCACACCTTTTTGTTGACAATGTCATTCTTTTTGGTGCAAGAAACTTATAGGAATTCCAAGGCCTTAAATATTTTCTGGATATTTTTTGCAACACAATGGGAATGCAAATAAACTATGACAAATCTAATATGTTTCTTAACGAAGTTCAGGATGAAGTTATGGCACGAATTGCAAAGGTTCTTCCCTTTTTCCTGGAAATGAATTGATGTTGCTCTGAAATATCTTGGGTTTGATCTCAAACCAAAATCCTATCGTCATGAGGATTTGTTGTGCCTCATCAAGAAAATCCAAGGTAGAGTTGATCTATGGGTGAATCATTGGATTTCAAGAGGTGGTTTATTGATCTTAATCAACTTCATTCTTTCAAGTTTTGTTTATTGGGAATCTATTGCAAAAATCCCGAAAGGAATTTTTCCCAAGATCGGGAAGATTTTTTTTCATTTTCTTTGGTCTGGTAGGAAGGAGGTGGGGAGGTATCCCTCTCTGAAGTGGTCGATACTTTCTATGCCTAAAGTGTTGGGAAGATGGGGTATCAAAAATATTTTTTGGTTTTACAGAGCTCTAGATACCAGAATTATGTGGTGCCTAATTCACAACAGGAGCCTTTGGGGAAGGGTTATGACATCAAAATATCTTCCAGGCAAGACTTTGTGGAATGGATCAGAGCTCCAAAGGAAATCAGTTACAAATAGATCATTATGTTGGAAAGCATTGGTGGATTCCTTTCCCCTAATAGGAGAATGGATTGAGTGGCAGATTAGAAATGGAAAAGGTGTCGGAATTGATGAAGACCCATGGGTCAGCTTAGGGGATGGTTTTAAACTATCAAATGAACTATTGGGTGATCTACACAACAAGGGAATTTTCTCTATATGGGATGCAAGGATTGGCAGGATGGATCATATTGGAAGAATCCTTTGGAGAACGACTAAGATGTTGGACCTAGAAGGTATCAAAGCTAATGAATGGGAAGCTTTCACCGGCCTTCTCGACTCAAATTTAATCTCTTTATATAATATAGAGGAGGACACTCACTTGTGGTCTAAAAATGAAAAATTAGGAAAATACATAGTGAAATTAGGGTATTGGGTGTTATCGGAAGATCATTTCAATGGGCAGAAGAAATGGTGGTGGAATTACATCTAGACAATTCATGCTCCACAAAAGGTGAAAATGATTTAAAAAGGGGATGAACAAGCCCGGGACATTGCGCTTTGTGTCATGTTCTTTTACCCAATCGATGTGGGTTTCAATCACAACAGAGATGAAGGTTTGTCTACATATTTGAGCGGTGGGTTGGTAGATTGGTTGAAAATATGGAAAGAACATGAAATTGTTTCTAGTTATATATCACTTCCTATGTTCTTGTTCTATTTCATTTGGTGGGCTCAAAACGTAAACATTTTTCAGGGACTCTAGCCCCCTTCAAGGGTAGTTGCATCTCTAATCACCATAATCTCTTTGGAATACAAGTCAGAAATTAAAAAATGGAAAAAAAAGGAGTCGGTATTGCCTACTATGGATGCGAGTATTATGTGGTTTCAATGAGGAATCTCAATGGCATCCACCTTCGTGTGGAGCAGGGGTGGTTCTTTATATTCACCATCACATTTCTACAAGATCAAATACATGCCTGGGAAAGTAACAAATACAAAGGCATAATTATTTTCTTTATGGGATCTACTATTCATGGTGGATACTTTAAGATTGAGAAAATTACAAATTATCGGCAATTCAAAAACCACAATTGATTGGGTGAGTGGGCGTATAAATATTTAGGTTCTTAGGCTCCAACCAGTGATGAAACAAATCAGGGATTTCTTATCTGATTTAGAATGGTTCTCCTTCACTCACATTTTCAGGGAGCTCAACACTTAGGTAGATGATGTATCAAAAGAGGCTATTCTTTCAGACGATGTTGTTTTCTCTTTTCATGAATTTTTAGAAGGGAAGCCATGCGAGGGAGTGACTTTTAGGCCGTAGTTTTTACCAAGAAGATTTTTTTAATTTTTATTTTTTATTTTTTGTTTATGTAAGATAGGATAAGGATAGGTTTAGATCTGATGAGTGTGGTTTTTTGGATAATGTAATGTTTTGGATGGATATAAAATAGAGAACAAATGACAATCCTTATAGGGAAAACAAAATGTATATTTCCCTTTTAAAAAAAAAAAAATCTTTCTCAAAAAAAATCCATTACTTCATGATGGTTTTTTTTAATATTTAACCATACCATTATTCCATTATCACTATATTAAAAATGTTTTGCAAAAGGATGAAGTAACTTCAAGTTAAAGTAGGTTGACTTATAACTTAAAACAACTATACTATATAGTACAGTCTCTAATGTGGCAAGGACTCATAATACCCATAGATCTATGTAAAATTGAAAATATTTTCATAAGGACGTATCATGATATAGTCAATTTGTTTCACCATAACAAAATTGAATAGAAAGAAACAAGTGGCTATCAAGGCACTATTTTCCTTATTTTTACTCACCTCTAGCATGATGAGGCCTATGAAATTAGAGCTGCTTAATTAAGATCCACTCATAAGAATCAATAATACTAACGTTTCCTCTAGTAGAGACACAAAGATTCATGTTTTTTTCCATGACAATCCTCCTGCAAATACGTTAATATGTCATATGTCTAAATTCATTTCAATTGATCGATCTACTTAATGCTATGGCTGCTTATTTTATAATGTTCCCAACTAGGCTAGAAGGGAATTTAATAGTCTATGCCCAGGATTAGTTGTTGTTCTAATATGAATGTATTGTTAACTTCTTATAAATAGTTGCTTAATGAGGAGTATTGTCAAACATATAGCATACATTCATTACAGAAGAATGGAGCAGATAATCATGGCATCTTATTATGGATGAAAACCCCCAAAAATCAATACAATAATATATAATGGTTGTCATAACAACTACAAAGTACTACTGAGTACACAAATCTAATGGTTGCCTAGGAGCTACACAATCTACTACAAAAACACACAAGAGAAACCTGGAATGATGTTAAACTGTAGTGACCATTGAACCAAGGCCTACCAATCCTTCCTCTAATCTGCTCCAACATTGTCTATCTACAGTCGACCTTCCCTTCATGAGACCCTCACAACCTCGGTTCGGTAGCTGGATGCAAATCCCAATCTGTAGAGGTCCCCGCGGGATTACTGTGAGGTGTCTAATGGGGTCGCGCAAGACAACCTGCGATCAACCCACGGGGTTGACACCTTTTACAGATGCACGCACCCTCCTAGTGCATGCGGATCTGAAACTCAACCTCTTCCTAAAATTTGTCGTAAACACCCTGCGCAAGTTGATATTCTCCCCAAATTCCTCTAGTAAGAAATCAAACACCGAATGAATGCCAATGAGAACTCTAGATGAATCCTCCTTTTGTCTAGATAGGTTGTATATTGCACCACCGAAACTAAATCTGCAGTGGAAGGTTTTTTCTCAAAACCCCAATGAAAATGTTGGCTACAAGAGCACTCAATAAGATATCAAAACATAATGACAAGGGGAAGGGTTGCTCCTCTATTTATCCTTCCTTTGGACCTTCTAGATATTTCCCTCATTTTGACCAAATCAATTCATTTTCCTCCAACTCCATTTAAATATAATTGTTTATTTTATTTAATGTCACTTTTAGGGTTTGTCAATATTTTAACCTAGTGACACCTCATTGACTCTCTTTTTCCTTTTTGACTACAACCTACAGGATTTGTATAGGCTATTGAGTCACTCCCCCCATCACGGTCAATTGGAAGAGGAAATTACAGTCCTCCCTTCCCAAGATTGTTTGTCCTCGAGCAATTCTAGATCAAGGTGTTGTAAGATCTACTCCCCTTCCCAGGTAGCATCTTTTGTGAGAAATCCTCTCGATACAACAAAATAATCTTGAATGTACATGCTCCTAATTCTTCATTCCCTAATGTCAACTATCCTCTCAAGAGATAGAACCAGTTGTCCTTCCTCATATAGTCGAGGAAGATCTATCGAAGCGGTGACATGTTGTCCTAATTCCTTCTTGAGGTAGGATACATGGAAGGTATTATGGATCATGCTGACCTACGATAGATCCAACTCGTATGCTACTTCCCCAACTCTTTTGATCACCTTTTAGGGCCCATAAAAGTAGGGCTTAAGCTTATGTGCACCACTCCTCTTCAACGATGATTATCTGTATGGTTGTAATATGAGAAAGATGAGATCTCCAACCTCAAAGTTTTTTTCTACCCTTAGTTTGTATGCATACATTTTCTGTTGATTCTGAACAACCTATAGATTTTCCTTCTGGACTCTTAATATGTCTTCACTTTCCTATAACCAGTCCTTGGCCTTGGGAAATATTCTCTCTCCAAATTCCAAATCAAATAAAGAAAGAGCATCATATCCATACAACGACCTGAATGGGCTCATCCCAATGGACATGTGAGAGTGGTGTTCTAGCAATGCTCACCGAGATGCAATCATTTTATCCATGCTCGTTGTTACCCTGACACATAGTTCCTTAAGCACCCCTCAATCCATTTTTTTACTATTTCGATCTTCCCTTCTATCTGGGGATGATAACTAGTGCTAGGTGTCAACTCTGTTCCAAATAACATGAACAACTCCTACCAAAATTCCCTAAGAAACCTATTATCTCGATCACTGACTATGTTCCTTGGAAGGCCATGGAGTTTGAACACCTCCCTGAAGAATAGATATGCTACCTGAGATGCATTGTACTCCATAGGAATAGAAAAGAAGTGTGCATATTTATTCAACTTGTCCACTACCACGTAAATACATTCCATTCCCTGCACCTTTGGTAATCCTATGTTGAAATCCATGGAGATGATTTCCCATTTTTATTCTGGAATCAGTAAGGGTTGGAGCATTCCTACATGATGTGTGAACTCTAACTTGTTTTGCTGGCAAGTCATGCATTCCCTCACATGATGAACTACATCCCCTTTGAGACCCTTCCATGAGAATCTCTCCCTAACATGTATGTAGGTTTCCATATACCCATGGTGTCTTGCCAGTGGTGCATCATGTGTTTCCCTCAAAATATTATCCTTTAGTGTGGACTCAGGAACAAGATAGATCTTGTCTTTATAGTGGATGGTGTCATCTACTACCCTCTACATGTCATCCTAGATACTTCCCTCCATCAGTTCACAAGCAAAGGTATTCTTGGAGTATTCCACTAAGAGAATGGACTTCTAGTCTGTTGAGATCTTTGTCATAGAGAAGGTTGCAGGTCTCCTGGATAAGGCGTCAACAACTATATTCTTATTCATCTTAGCATATTCAATGTTGAAATCATATTCATGTACCTTGATCACCTATTTTTGTTGTCTCTCATTCAGGTCGTGTTGCTCCAAGAAATATATCAAGTTGTTGTGGTCAGTCAGAACCATGAAGCGTCCTCCTACAAAGTATTGTCTGAATTTGGCCAATGCATGCATGATGGCCAAAATTTCCTTATCATAGATCAGTTATAGCCTCTTAGTCTCCCTTATCTTCCTGCTCTCGAAATCTATCGAATGTTGGTTCTACATCAATAATGTCCATATCCCTTCACCATATGCATCACACTCTAGGACAAAAGGCTGCGTAAAATCTGGAAGTGCCAATACTGGGAAAGTACTCATGACCCTCTTCATTCTTTCAAATGCCACCTGTGCATCCTCTGACCATCAGAATTCCCCCTTCTTGGTGAGTTTCGTTAATGGCGCCGCCAATTGTGAAAATCCTTTCACAAAGCATCTATAATAGCTACATATCCCAAAGAATCCTCATAGATGTTTTAGTGTCCTGTGGGTGGGCCAGTATAAGATGCTTTGGATCTTCTTCTAATGCACCTTTACTCCCTCAACACCGATCACATGCCCTAAATAGAGGATCTCTGTCAAATTGAACTCACACTTTGCCTCCTTGGAAAAAAGTGATTGTTCTTCCATAATGGTGAGAATCTCTTCCACATGCTTCAGGTGTTCCTCCCATGTCCTATTGTAGATGAGAAGATCGTCAAAGAACACCAGTAAAAATTTCATCAATTGTTTGTTGAATATATGCTTCATCCATGATTGAAAGGTAGTGGGTGTGTTAGTCAACCTGAAGGGCATGACCAAGAACTTGTAGCGCCCATAGTGACACCTGAATGTTGTTTTATGGATATACTCCTCCTTGACTTTTTTCTGGTCTTATCCTAATCGCAAATCAACCTTTGAGAAGTACACTGCCCCAAGCAACTCATCAATACAGGGTATTGGGTATCTATTTTCGATGGTATTCTTGTTTAGTGGCATATAGTCTATGCACATCCTCATAGTACCATATTTTGTCTTCACCAGTACAACTGACGAGGTGAAAGGACTAGAAATAGGCTGGATGTGTCCCATATCTAGCAACTCCTTTATGGTATTTTCTATTTCATCCTTGAATTTCTTGGGATTCCTGTAGGGAGTGGTGATGATGGGATTCAACCCCTCTTCTAGTTGAATGACATTCTCAAATCCTTTGTCAGGTGGTCTCCCTGTTGGTAATGGTTCAAACACTCTCTCATGTTTTCCAAGCAATGTTTGGATATCCATAGGGTAATGTTGGCATTCTTGTGATGGCTTCTCCATCGTGATCAAGCACACTACTACGCAAGACACATCCCCATGTCTAAAAAGGGACTTCATGTGCTAGTTAGACATGATCTCGGTGGCACCTGTCGACATACTTCTCAAGACAAATCGCTTCCCATCCTTGTCCTGGAACTCCATATTCATGTCCTTATAATTCATGTGGATATCTCCCAAAGAGTATAGCCATTGAAATCTTAGCACCACATGAGTATCTTCCAAATCCATGATGTAAAAGTCATCATTCAACGTGTAGTTTCCCAAGGTTACTTCTAGTCCCCTGGTCCTCTGAATCCACATCATGTTGTACCCATCCACTACTACCACATTGAATCCTTCAAAATCCTCTGTAGGGATCAAGTTTCTCTTGGTGAAAAGTTCAACATCAATGAAGTTGCGAGTGGCCCCACCGTCCACCAATGTCGTAACCCTCTACCATTGCACAATACCTTTTATCTTGAAGGTATAATATTTAGGGACCCATGATGAAAGTGTAGGAATGGTTACTCCCTTGGGGCTATCTTTCAATGGTGCATGTTCTATGGTCTGTGATGGCGCACCATTATCATGTCCAATACCTTCTTCTTCCCCACCATCTTCCTCATCGGAAACTACCTTGATGTAATGGACCTCACCTTTTCTCATACATATGTGACCCAGTTCCCACAAATATTTGCAACTAAAGAAAATTTCCTTCCTCCTTAGTTCTCTCCAAGTCTCCGCATTTGTCATGTCCTTCCCTATCCATGACTTATGTGGAAGCTTTGTCTCCTTACGTCCTTGAGGGATGAAGGATTTTTTCGACACCTTCTTGTTGACTGCATCCTTCATATCTTGGAATCTCATGATGGCTTCATGCGATTTGGTTGGCCTAAAGGCTTTCACCCATCCTCTCAGGGGTTCAACTAGACCCTCTATGAATAACATCACCAACCTTTGTTGAGAGATATCTCTCACCATAACTACCATCCTTTGAAAATATGTGATGTATGCTTTTGTTGTGCCTGTCTGTTTCAATTGTGCCAACTCCTTGAAATGTATCTTAGGGTCCTTCTGGCCAAACCTATCCATCAAGTTCTAAGAGAAGTCCACATATGAAGTGATTTTGGCATGCCCTAATGTCACCATCCCATGGTACCACCATTCATGAGCTTCTTCTTCCAAGTGAAGGGTGGCATACTTAATTGCTTCGGATTTGGTCATTGGTTTAAGTTGGAGATAAGTATCCAACTTACGTACCTAGGCCCTAGTCGTGCTCTTTACAGACCCATCGAAGGGTGGAATAATCAACCTTCCCACCTTACGCATGAAATCAAAGTTTTGTGGACTTTGTGCTCCCATGTTCCCCTCCTTTGGACCATATATATGTTTAAGGTTGCATAAGTCTCTATAGGAAACTTTATCCCATATATCTTCATGCACCGTCTCATACTCCCTATACGAGGTGTTAATATCAAACCAATGATCTGATTGCTCTCGTGCCTCCATAAGATGCTCTGTCAGGAACTGTGGTAATAAAATCCTAGGGATATTTAGAATCTTGTTCTGGGTTGAGGTATGGATATTACTACCTTATGTATAAGCTCCACTTCCTCTATATTTTCCCTCTAACTAGTTCCCATTGGAGCCTCCAGGGTTTTGATTTTCTTGAGTGTTGGTAAGGAACTGTGTCAATTGTCGTTGATCAATGACCATCTTTCATTGTTCACTGACCATGGATTCCAATAGTCGTGATACTTTGTCTTCACCGTGGTCCCCCATGCCTCCTTTTATCTCTAACTCAGTGTGATTTTCTTCTTTTTTC
>JZKD02S1359604.1:0-11553 GCA_000966675.3 Picea glauca
AACAGCTCAGGTCTCTGTCGTTAAATCTGGTAGTGGTTTCAAGGCCTTTTCAGCAGTGGGGCCTAGATTTCATTGGAGAAATTCATCCTCCCTCCAGTGGGCAGCATAGGTGGATCCTGATTGCTACAGATTTCTTTACCAAATGGATTTAAGATATTCCCACCAGGAGTGCTTCCCACAAGGTAATCATTGGATTCTTGGAGGACCTCATCACAAGGTTCGGCTGCCCAAATAAGATTGTCACTGATAATGCAGCTGATTTCGGGTCTGATCCATTAGCCAAGTTCTATGAGCAATTCGGGATTAAGCTGATTCACTCCACCCCGTATTACCCACAGGGCAATGGTTTGGCAGAGTCCTCCAACAAAAGTTTAATAAGAATCATCAAAATTTTGTTGGAAGACAATCAAAGGGCTTGGAACTCGAAGCTTAAATTCACCCTATGGGTTGATCGGGTGACTACAAAGAGAGCTACAGGCCTCTCCCCTTTCCAGTTAGTCTACGGAGCCGAAGTTGTCTTCCCTTCTCAGCTATCCATCCCTGTAGCGAGGTTCCTCTAGGACCATTAGGAGGAGCCTGATGACATGATCAGAAGGATTCATCAACTAGTAGAGGTCCAACAGGCTAGGGAGGAGACATTGGACAGGATCCAGGACCATCAGTAGAAAATCAAGCAGGTTTTCGATAGGAAGGCCAAGAAGGAGCGGTTCTAGGTAGGAGACTTGGTACTGAAATGGGATGATCCTAAACAAGATAAGGGCAAACATAGCAAGTTTGAAGCCCTGTGGATCAGGCCTTTCAGAATCTCCAAGGTTTTCTCAAACAACACATACAGGTTGCAAGATTTGAGAGGTGAAGAAGTTTTCAGTGGCCCAGTAAATGGGCATTTCCTGAAAAAATGTTTTGTTTGAGTTTTAGATGACTCTTTGTTTGTAAATCCTGTCCTTTGTTTCTTAGATTCTTTTCATTTTTATTTTTTGCGGCCTAATAAAGACTCCATAGCCCAACGGAAAGGCGACTGGAACTATAGAAGGAGTTCTTAGAGCATCGCAGGGATGACTCTATCCCCCATGGAGCCTAATGTTAGTAACATTTGTGGTATCGGGATTTTAAAGGGTAAGAGGGCCGAGACCTTTCGAGTCTTGAAAGACTGATGGGATCCTAGCCATTGAACTTGGCGGGACATGCATCAGACATCAGAAGGAGAGTCGGGATTTCAGTTCATCGGAGGATCGAAGTTTCTGGAGGCAGGGAGTTCTTACATGAGTGAATCACGATGCGTGATTTCCCGACTGAATCAGAGCCATTCGTCAGCTGAGGCACGTGGTGAGAGATCCCACAGAGTCGAGGATCGAGGAATTGAAAGTCCCGCACGCATGGTAGTGGGAATCGCAATATCCCGATACACGATTTCTTGGTGGAGCTAAGGGTCGTAGTGGGATCAGCGACAAGTGGCATTGGCATATCGCGAACTCGGAG
Organism: Picea glauca; assembly: GCA_000966675.3. Taxonomy (NCBI): domain Eukaryota; kingdom Viridiplantae; phylum Streptophyta; class Pinopsida; order Pinales; family Pinaceae; genus Picea; species Picea glauca. Next base: position 1,480 of record JZKD02S1359604.1, read on the forward strand.
GTTTGTGAGTTGGAGCTGCAAATATTTGCATCCAGAGTTGCGAGACCGTGAGAAGCGATATCTCGGTAATCGCCGGATCAACATGTGGGGACCGCAAGAGAAAGTGTAGTACAGGTGGCAGGCTTTGCACCAAGGAGTGGACCGTCGACAAGTCAACGACCATGAGCCATCGGGTTTCGGGGAATCAAAAGTTTCGTGGACACAAACATCGTGTCATCAAGAACGCCGAAAACCCGATGGAAAGTTGGACCACGGTCACACAGGGACGGGTCATATGGACTATGGTCTAGCCGGTAGGGGCTAGCTCCCAGGAGGAGGAGCTCATCGCACATCGGGATATCGGGAATCCCGGAGGCAAGGAACTCACGCATTTCAAACTCGCGAATCTCGAAATCCTGAATCCTCATCACATGCTTCCTTGCTGCCATGTCCACCCTCGTGTCATGCCAACTCATATTTTCTTCCCGGCCCCTGTGTCTTGTCCACTTGGCTCGTACACTTCAAAGCTCGTGGATCCTGCCACGTACATTTTCCCTATCACTTTCCCTCTTCCCATCCGTCCACATGGTCTCTCCTCATCCCATATCTGCATTGAGTGTGTCCAACTACCCCTGCCTGGTCACCATCCATCCATCACTTTGTGTCAAGTCTCCCGGTCAACACGAAGGCCTCCATGTCTTGTTCATACAGAGTCGATCGGGTCTTTCCCGATCTCAGTGAAGCAGTTATTGCAGTAGTTAATGGTGGTTGAACATCGTTTCCTCCATAAATGAAAAGCCCAGAAATGACTGTAAGCTTGTCAATTCATTCATAGGTCCTTTGGAATGCAATTGCATCTGACTGAAGTTCAAAAACGTCCAGATACTACATGCGCAGTAAATGTGAAGACGTAATGTCTTCAATGCCATGTCTCAATTTAGCTTCCAGTGTTTTTGTTCCAAGTATATGTAGGCATTTCTGCCATTTTTGGAGGGGATCGATGGTTGAGCAGAGCTCCCGGTTGTAAAGTTTTAATGAAGCATTGTTATTCTGGTTATGTATGAACATTTGAGACTTCTTGCCTTATGGATGCCAGTTTCTTTCATGTCTTTGTTTACACTATGTTAGAGCAGCTCGGAATTGGAGGATCCAGTCGAGCTGTAGCTATTATAGGATGATGTTGTAATGGATCACTGTAATAGTTACGAAGCCTCTAATCAGTCCCTGTGATTTCTTTAACACTAAATGACTTGGAATTGGAGGATCCAGTCAAGTCCCCTTTCAGTTTCTTGAAGCCCTGAACTAGGAGGATCCTGTTTTCAGACTTTTTCCTCTACAAACCACTACAAGCCTGATGCCCAGAGTTGTTTGTTCACTTTCTCCTAAGTCTTCCACCTGTTCATCTTTAAACCAACCCACTGGCTGAAGTTAGGATTCCAGACCTCCTCTTTTCTTTACGTACTAGACTCAGTCCCTGAGTTAGAGTGATACCTCCTAGAGCCATTATCTCCATCTGATCACCCTTTATAAACAAATCGTGACATAAGACTGATGGGCATTGGGCTCTGCTCCTACAAGAAATCCAGGAGTGACTTCTGACGCTAACAACTTCCAGGGTGTTTTTAGAAGAGGAGGCTATTATGAGAGCCCAACAGCTATAACTAATCTACTCTCAATCTAGCATTCTCTATGAGATATTGCAAGATGCACTGTGGTCTAGTCTCGATAAGGCCAAACAAAATTCTAAGCCCCACGTTGATGGAATAATGGTCTCGGGACAAAGAAAGTCCATAGATATATTTTCAAATCAATAGAAACAATTGTCTATACAACAAACTATGGCCAGCCAGAATCCTAGTTCTGTTATTCCCCCTACCCAGACATCAGATGTACACAATGTGTAGTCGACGATTCCCAAGCCTAACTAGTAGACCGAGGGAAAGAAGAAACAATGAAATAAAAAGGGTAAAGGGGATAAAAAGGCTACCAAAAATTCTAGCGGGGGAAAACTGAGAAGAAGAAGTTGAATTATCTGTGTAATCTATACACAAAAGACCACCCGAATCACCTATTCCCTCGGTTTGTTGAATCCCAAAAGCTACTAGCGTAGCAACAACATGTTGTGTTGACAAACCATTTTCTACAAGGGAAAAATATGGATCAGTATTCTACATCAACAAGCACGACAGGGGGGAGTCAGGGAACCCCCTCGCCTACCAATAACAACCTGACCAAAAACATTTACATGATGAATGACAATGCTCATTTATCGACCAAGACTCATGACTATGGAATGCTAGAATTTGTTGAGAAGGGAAAGGAGGCCACTAACCCATTGAATCCTCTCCAAATTCAGAAGGCAGTGGGTGAAACAATGACTCGCATCCCTAAAGGTGCATTTAAGAAGGACTCCCATAATCCAAATGTGAGGGCCACTCAGAACTACTCCTTCACGAAGTATCTAGCATAGACCCCTTATGCAATGTCCGCTCTGGAGGTCCTCCAGATTTTCCCCTCACAAAGAAAATCTATGTTGTCCACCTTGGGAGCGACAGAGACTAGTAACCCAGGATCAATCATTTTTTATCCAACCAACCTAAAAGATCGTCTTCCTCACCACTTTTCCTTTCAGATAGTAGTGGCCTACATCATGAAATATTTTACGTGGAACATTTTATGAATGGTGGTTGGTGAGGGTTCCTCGACTTGGATGATGTCATTGGCATGTTCCATTGGCTAGCCTGATTTTTCTTCGTTGCCTACATTGCTTACAGATTTTTACCATTGGTTGTTTAGAACAAATAGAATAATTCCTTCCTTTCCCATGCAGTTACGGGGTAAAACTGTGTGTGTCGAAGTTCAAGTGGTTGATGCATCTCTCGACTACAATATTTGGTTAGGACAGAGTTGGACTTATGCGATACATGTGGTGGTTGGCACGGTTTTTCGTGTCTTGTGCTATCCTCATGAGAGTTGAATCGTGACCATCAACTAGTTGTCCTTCTCTCGTCTTCGCACTTCATCGGGGGCTTCCACGGTCTCAATGATTAATAACCCGCAGCCTGGCACAGTCAACTTAGGTGTCAATTTGTTTCCATCATTGATGGAAACATTTTATTACCCACTGCCTTCCAACGATGTAAAATTTATATCGATTTTCCTGGCCATCCAGGGGCTATAATTTTGCAAGTGTCATCTTTTAGAATGAGCTACTTTCATGACCCATGGACTTTACCTTCCCCATAGGTTTTGATGGAAGGGATAGGGAACTCTGGCATGGCCATGCCCTTATTAGTGGATGAGGTTTCATACAACATTGTCTAGTAAGCCTCGGCCAACCCAAAGCCAACTCCCTCACAGGAGTTAGATCCAGTTATCAAGCCTATTTGGGCTCAATATTATCTTGCCACTTAAGATCCTTTAGACTTGGTATTTCCCTCTAAAGAGGAGATTCTTGAGGCAATTATTTGTCTCGACAAACCTTGGGATTATCTACATCATAGATCTTATTTTCTTCCCAAGCTTAGGAGAGTATAGGTGAGAGAGTTTGTTTTGACCGTGAATGGAAATATGCCTTGTCCTATCAATCATCTGGCTACATATAGAGTTTACATCGAGGGTAACATGGAAAGCATTGCTACAATGATTCCAATAGATATCTCCAAAACCCTTGGCGTCATCAAGAATGTTTTCATCGGAGTGGATTTCTCCCATAAGAGATTCAAACTTACACCGAGTTATTCAAGGAGTTCCACGACATTTTTTCTGGTCTTACGAGGAGATTCCAGGAATTGACCCATGAATTTTCGAACACAAAATCATCACTTATCCTGATGCCATACCGGTCCGATAGAGGCTTCGTCCAGTCAATCCTCGAAAAGAGACAACAATAAAGGAATAAGTAGAGAAACTGCTCAAATCTGGTTTTATATACCCTGTACAATTGATGGAATGGGTGTCAAACCCAGTTCCAATCAACAAGAAACAAGGCAAGATTCATGTTTGTATGGTTTTATGCAATTTGAACAAGGCCTACTCGAAAGACAATTTCCCAACCCCATTTATTGATCATATTGTCGATGAATGTGCGGGCTACAAAGTCTTTTCGTTCATGGATGATTTTTGGGATACAATCAGATTCAAATCAAACCTGAGGACTAACATAAAACAACTTTTATTTGTCCTTGGGGTACATTTGCATATCGAAAGATGCATTTTGGAATGAAGAATGTTGGAGTTGCCTTTCAGTGAGACACGTCGTTCAATTTTCACGATCTCAAACGCAGAGTTTAGGCGTACCTTGATGATCTAGAATCACATTTTCGCAAGTGATCTAATCATCCCGCTCATCTACTACTAATATTTGAGCGATGTCGCTACTATTAGATTCACTTGAATCCTAAACTAATTTTGAAATTGTTGGTCGAATCTACTGATTTTGTGCCTGAAGAATCACCCATCAATGGAAATATTTTTCTAATTTCATGTTTAGACCCATGGTATGGAGATATACTTGTGTATCTCCAGACTTTGAAGTTCCTCATTTCTTCTTGTCGCGATGAGCATCGACAAATTTGAAATCAGGTGAAAAACTATCTTATACTCGATGACACTTTGTATTGTCGAGGCATAAATTGCATTCTTCGGCGATGTCTCACATACGAAGAAGTGGAGCTCGTTTTGAACGAATATCAGACTGGAGCATTAGGCGGTCATTTTGTTGGGTTGGAAACATCCCAAAAGATTATACGTGTAGGTTACTTCTAGCCCTCATTAATCAAGGATTGTGTGGAGGTAGTCAAGAAGTGCCACCTGTGATAGATCTTCTGTCGGAAGATACAGTCACACCCTTCTCCTATGTTTTCGGCCATTGTTGTTGATCCTTTAACCAAGTGGGGGATTTAATTTACTACACCTCACCCAGCTTCATCCAGGGGGCATCCTTACATCAACGTAGCAATAGACTAATTCATGAAGTGGGTCAACGCTATGCCAAATTTTAGCAATGATGGTGAAACCACGACTCTTTTCATATTTAATAAAATAGTAGCAAGGTTTGGTATCCCAAAATATATTGGCAATGACCATGCCAGTCACTTTCAGAATAAAATGATGACTGAATTAACATCAAATATCTGGTTCAAAGAGGAACATTCATCACCCTACTACCTGCAAGTGAATGGTCAGGTTGAAGCTATGAATAAGTCTCTTAAGACTATTCTTCAGTGGATAATCAATTATGCCAAGTCAAATTGTCATTTGATGTTGTATTTAGTGTTGTGGGTATATGGAACATCTATCAATACTGCCACTAGTTTTGCACCTTTTCAACTCGCATACGGGTTGGAAGCAGTCTTACCTATTAAATGTCAGATTCCTTCTTTAAAGTTTGAAATGGAGTTACTTCCAGAGACTTCACTGCTTGAGGAACACCTTCTATATCTCGAGCATATCGATGAGTTGCATCATGATGCAACCTTATCCAATGAGGCTCATAAGCAACGAGTCAAGTGTCAGTACAATCAGTCCATTCTCCCTTGGATTTTCTCCCAAGTCAATCTTGTCCTAGTCTATGATCAAGACAAACATCCCATGCGGGCAGGCAATTTCAAACCCATGTGTTTCGAACCTTTCATTGTGAAAGAGGTCTTCGAGAAGGGCACTTACCATCAGGTTGATTTTGATGATTTTGAGGGAAATTATTTAGCAGAGCCTAGAAATGGGCTCTACCTTAAGAAATACTACTCTTAGGTTGGTCACCTAGGTGGCTTCTTGTATGTATGTATAGTCTCTTATACATTTTTTTGTATTTTTTTTCTTGTGGACGTGTAGTTATTTATGTCTTCTTTTTCACCATGGAATATGTGAAATGAATCATAGGTTTACATTGGGTTTATGGACGATGCTAGCTGACACACTCGGAGGTTTTCTTCTACAACTTGGGTTATTTTCACACCTAAAGGCCAGTTGCTATCTTCTGTAGGTATTTTTCTAGGCAACACAACCAATAATGTTGTTGAGTATAGTGCAATGATAGAATTTCTATGTGATGCTTTGTTAGATGGAATTTCTCACCTTTGGTTTTACTTATATGCTCAGTTGGTTGTGTCCTAGTTAAATGGGGTTTATCACGTTTATGATTCCACTCTTCACCGATGATTCCTTAGGGTACATCTCTTAGAACAATCTTTTGATTAAATTACATATATCCATGTTCCTAGGATATTTAATCATTTAAAAAATACTCTAGGTAATCAAGTTTTAGATTGGCATGTTGCTCACATATAAAAATAAAAACACACACATACACATGTAAATACATTTGTAAAAAATGTTATCCATAAAGAAAGAAATATGTGTATGTGTGTGTGTGTTTGTGTGTGTGTGTGTGTGTGTGTGTCCAAAAATAGTGTTATGAGTACAAAAGTGGGCATAATAGCCTCAAAATTCATTGGTCTACATTGTTGGGATTACGCCCTTAAAAAATATATATAGTACAAAACATTCCCTCGAAACATCAATGGTCCAAAACTATCTAAGGTAGAGGCCTATTGGCCCTGCTATCATGAATGACAGTGTTCAAAAGATGCCATAACAACTAGACCCATGTCCAAGGAACCCCTACTATATGTGCTTGCATAGCTGGGGGGAGATCCTTGATCTCGGCCATAGGAACGACACGAGTAAGAGAAGTGAGGTTCCACTCCACACGTCGTAAGACTCTATCAGCCTCTTTGTCTGGGGGTCCTCCCATAGTTGTTGGTCCTATGTCACTGCTAGTCCTGCCTCTAGTCAAGGAAAACATTGAGTCCTTTCCAAGTCTATTGATTGAACGGGCCCTACATATATACATAACATATTCAGGAGTTAGTACTCTACACACACACACAAAAAGGATATATATGAAAATAAAAAATTTAATAACCTTAAAAAATATATGTTACCTATCTCGCCATGCTCCTCGTCAAGAGGCACAGGCATGTCGTTATCTATGATTAATTTAATCCCTGCATAGGGTTAATACTCAATCCCTGGGGTATGACATGGTACCAAACTTCAATTTCTTGTTGGTACGCCTACGAAACTCTGTGAGTTGTCTCTTCATGCATACAAACATGGTGGTACTCCAATCAAAAATTATTTCCTCCAAACACTTAATTGCATAATGCATGTGTATGGGATGCCTGATGGAGTGTCATGGATCTAGCAATCTACCCATTCAAAATTAGGATCACTCGTAGAAAGAGGTTGGTGATCTTGTGGATTGGCACTTGAGACTCACAACACATGTTGATGTAATCCTCAATGTTGAACAACCCCAGATGAAAAGTCCTCTAGTTGTCTGGTTCCCCTCTTCTCGAGAGGCCAGTCAGAAAGTATATGTCCTCTGAAGTCAGGGTCAGTGATTGGACGTCTAGCATAAATTCCTCTGCCTCGAGATGCCAATACTCCACGAGAGAATTGAGCAACCTTGAGTGTGCCCTCATAAATGGACATTGGAATAATTTCCAAAAAACACACTTTTTTAGTGTGGTGATGTCCATAGGGTCCTCCTTGACCAATATATCAATCTCCTCATGCTCTCTCTCACTCCAGTGAACATACATCCTATCACATGAAAGAGTGGAGAAGAGTTAATACTTGCTTTTTTATTTTTTCAATACAAAGGAGGGGGTATGTGGGATGTTTACTACACAATTGCATATGTATTGGGGTTTCTTTCTATTCTACCCGACTGCATACATGGGTTGGCCTTGGAAAACCCGCATACATGTAAGCATGCCCTTTTTACAAGAGCGTGCCCCTTCCAAACTAAAAATTAACATAAAAAGAAGGAATTGAAATGCAAGAACAGGTAGTTTGTACTTGGTCCAAATATAAGGTTGTTTTGTCCACTGTAGTTCCCCGAATCCACTCTTTTAACGAAAGATTTTTTTTACCTTTTGATTAATTTGGAATGGAAAAAATAAGTTGTCCACCTCTATTTATAGAATATTTTGGCCTTTTCCCCCCTTTTTTTGGTCCCCTTTGTCATTTTTCCTGGCTTGGTGGTTACTCAAATTCACTTATGAGTTACCTATCTGTCGTTCTAGTACTTTTCTCCTTTCGGTTTAGTAATTATTTTTGGGATTGGTTACATTTTTTACATTCTTTTGTAAAAGTCATTTTTTCCAACTTTTAGCATATAAGTTAGGATTTCATTCCCACTTTCTGCATCACGTTTCCTTTTCCTCTTTGCCATAGGATCGACCCCACCAACGTGCATCATGGAACCTTCATTGTTGCTTTAGAAGTGTCATAATTAGGTGTGTTCGCATTCGAATTGTCACCGGGTGAGCAAAAATAGGAATGCTGGCATGCCTTGTTGGGCTTGGCAAGGCAGAACAGGATGCTGTGGACAGAATGGGTTAACAGAAAACAGAAAAAAAAACAGAATACAATCTATCTAACAACTGAAAGAAAATAACAATTCGAAAATAACCAAAAACATCAAACATGAGACACATGTGTCGTCCAAGGTTTTAGGCAGGTGCTTTATTGAAACCAGAGCGCACGCAGAAGAGAGGGACCGGTGTTCCTTCTCCCTCCCGTGGAAGGCTCTTCGGGGCCCTCAACATGAAGCTTTACTTACAACTGAATAAAACTGAACTGAGTGATGAAAGAACTCTGGGTTACATTGTTGATGAGTTGTTTGTCAAAGGCTGAGCTCTGAATCATCTGGACAACGTAACAATGCTTTGAATTCCATGTTGAAACAATGAGTCCTCGCGGCTATTTATAGCATTTTTCCAGGCGGTCATGTAACCAACTTCCGTTGTGAACACGGACCTGTTTAGGGTTCACTTAGGTCATAAATTCGCCGAATTTGCAGAGCTGACCCTGATCTGAGGGTCAAATCACTTTGGGGGCCGGTCCGTAGGCAGTCGAGGGGCCGACCTAGGCAATTAATGCACCGTATTAGCAGATGCGCAGATTTTTGTGTGGACAGTCGCGCGTTGGGCGCGCATGCGCGCATAACACATTTCTGTCCCGCGCATGTGCACGCGCATCAAGCTGATGTAAAGAGCCCTTCAATTTTTGGTTAGTTTGTATAGTTTTTTGCCTTTCTGGAGTGCTGTGAGATTAATTCAGTGCCATGAGTGACTTCATTGCTGTTTTGCTGATGCTGAGTTCTTGTCGCCATGTGCAGACGAAATTTCAGTGATAACAGATGCCCCCTGATGGATGAGGTTAGGAGAAAACGTATAGCCGAAATCCATCAATGTTTCTTCTACTGTGTGTTTGTAAAGGAAAGCAAGAGTGGGACCCTTCAGAGCGATCCGTTAGAAAGAAAAGGAACCAGTATCTCGATCTTCTGAGAGATGTGCAGAGAACAAAATATACAATTGTGTACAACCAAGGCGGGCATGCCCCATGCTCATGTGATGTAACTCTGAAAAAAAGATGACGGAAATGTTGGTGTAGACAACTGTAGCGCCCTCAGGGGCGGTAATGAGAAAGGCAGAAGACAATTCTACAAAGGAACATACTCTAAATAATAGGAAATGATCGTTGTCATAAGAAGCAGTGATGATGTGGGCATTGATGGCCCTACCACGTTCAGAGGTCTTAGGCAAAGGACAAAAATGACTGCAACAGTCGCAAAGTAAGACCCACCATAACATGAGAAAGTGTTGGTGTCGAATGTTATGGGGGCCAACGACAGCAGGGAGCAATGGTGTTTCCCCCTGTGCCGTCCGAGATTCTCATTGAAAAAAGGAGAATGAGAATCAAGATACTGTCGCCCTTCTGGAAAAGTGTGTTGATGTCGACAAAAGGGGGACGCGACTCCCAGAAGAGGAAAGGTGCTTCGTGGATTCTACTGAAGTGAAGAGGTGGCAAAGGTACATGGACGAAGTCAAGAAGTGGGATGACTCAAGACTTCCCTTGGCTGGAGGATGTATGAGGAAAACAGTGGCCGTAACCATGTAACAAGGTCGAGTGTCAGGGGGATGACAGGACTGGTGCTGAGTTGTGCCAGAGGCGGGACAAGGTGAACAAATTCAGAGGGTAGAGGTAACTGACCTATGGGGTACTCTGAAGATATGGACGATG
>JZKD02S1359626.1:0-11553 GCA_000966675.3 Picea glauca
GACAGTCATTCTCCAATGAGAGGCCATATGGGCCACCCTGAGGCTAGCTAGGGAGATTTGGAGAATCAACCAGTCTTGTGAGGTATTGAAAAAATCCAGGGGGAACGTACAACCTTTGTGAGTCAAACCAAAAGTCAGGACGAACGAGATGCTATGTGAGTCTTATGCAAAAGTCAGGGGGAATGTACAACCTCTGTGAGCATAGACAATCTAGTGCAAAAGTCAAGGGGAACATACAACCTCTGTGAGCATAGACAGACTAATGCAAAAGTCAGGGGGAACGTACAACCTCTATGAGCCTAGTCAAACCTTGTGAGCCATGAGCAAAAGTCAAGGCATCTAGCGAAAGTTAGGTTGAATATAAAATTTATATGAGCTAGAAACAAGCGATATTCCTAATATTTCCAAATGATATAAATGTATTGATCTAGTGCGTTGGCACGTGTAACATTAGCCACCATGAAGAGAATTTCGAATTGCCTTGTAAAGAGTCAAGTTGTAAAAGTCAAAGTTGCATGTCTAAGTCAAAGAAAATGTTGTCAAGTTGTCGCATGTTGCATGCATGTCTAGTTGCATGTTGCATGCATGACATGTGCATGCTAAGTTAGTACGCATGCATTCCAAGTCAAGGGTGAAGCTGAGTTATGTTAAGCATGCAAACAAGTTCCTAATTCGAGCCATCTACTACTCCTCTTCACTCCTTTATAAGTAGAGGTCGACCCCTCTCTTCTACACAGTTCATATGCAGGTTAAGGGTGAAGCATATTAGAGACGCATATCGGTGATATAAAGGCAGCATAATAGAGGTGCATATCAACATATAGAGGAAACATATAAAGGTGCATGACAATGTTGTAGTAACAACATAATAGAGGCGTATATCAGCATATATGGGAAGTATACAAAGGCGCATAACAGTGTTGTAGTAAAAACATACAAAGGCAGCATAATAGAGGCACATATCAGTGATATAGAGACATATATTGAGGTGCATAACAATGTTGTAGAGGCATCATATCAGAGGTGCCTTTCAGTGCCTTAGAGGCAACATATCAAAGGTGCATATCAGTCAATTAGAGACAACTTCAACAACCCATATCAGAGTTGATATATCTTAGTCTTTGAAAGCAAATGGGATACATCTATATCAACAAGGTCTCTTAGTTCTCTGTCAATTCAGAGTCATCTTGGAAATCTCTTTAAGAGAAGAACATTCATGGTCGATATTTGTAAGTGATCTTACATTATTAATGCAATAAAGGAATATTGTTTGTTGAGGTTTTTCTCCCTGTACAGGGTTTCCCTAGGGTATATGTGTTTTTTATGTGCATGCTTACATATCTACATGGTTATTGCTATTCGGTTATGATTTGGTATTGTTGAAGTGTATTAAGATGGAATCAAAGTGTTGAAGAAAATAAAAGAATTAATCCGCATAAGAAATCAAGCTCAAAATTTAACATGGTATCAGAGCTTAGGGTGTGTTAAGCATGTTGAAGTGCAACAACATGTACACACTAGATCCAAGCTAGCTTGATTAAGTTTCTAGTGTGAGTTCCATGGCATCCTCCATTTCAGTCAGGGCTGAGGATAGACTCGAAGGAGCTGCCAACTTCAATGTATGGAAGCTCCGGATAACAAATATTTTGCAGGAGCATGATCTTGAGTAGTATGTGACCACAGTGGTGGAGGAACCCACTAATAATGCAAGAAGAGAAGCCTTCAGGAAGAGTCCAACAAAAGCCAAGCGAATCATTTTTGACTCAGTCAAAGACAGTATAATGTCTGCAATGACTTTGTTAATGACTACCAAGGACTGTATGGATACCTTGGTGAATCTGTATGAGAAACAAGCTCCAAGTTAGAAGAGGACACTTAAGAACAATCTTAAGTATTTGAAGATGGAAAAAGGTGAATCAGTGGCATATTTTTGCTCCGGGATAGCCCAGATCAGAGATCAACTTTTGGTCACAGGGGTGACAGTGGACGATGATGATTTCGTGCAAGCCATTTTTTACGGTCTTCCTTCTTCGTGGGAGACCTTATTATCCAGTGTAAGTGGGAGAGAGATTCAACCCACGTTTGAGAGGTTATGGCATGATTGCCTCCAGGAGGAGAGTCACACAGCTACCAGGAGCGAACCAACGAAAGAAGAGCACTCAGCTTTAGCATCAAGATTCAAGAGAAAGAAGAAAGGCACTTTCCAGAAAGGCTCTCAGAGGAAGCCAAAAACCAAAGGTACATTCAAAGGCAAGAGTATCGATACATCTACAATGAAATTCTTTAGTTGTAATAAGTTGGGTCATTTTGCTAAAGATTGTTGGTTTAGAAAGAAATATCCAAGGAAAGGGAAACATCATGCCTCAACTGCTGAGGATGATGAATGCAAAAGAAAACAGAAAAGTCCTTCTAATGAGAAAGAAAATAGAAAAGAATATTACTTGGTTTCTGCCTTATCCAGTTCAGTTTTAACGTGGTCGAAAACTTGGTTAGTAGACAATGGTGCATCAAAGCACATGACAGGGTACCAGGAGATCCTCTCAGATTTCGAGACAAAATCATTTGTAGAGCAGGTTGAGCTTGGGGATGAAAAATGTTACAAGATAGAGGGAGTAGGCTCTATCTCCTTCATATTGGAATCTGGGGCTAGACTTCATGTTGATGAAGTATTATATGTTCCAGGGCTCAAGANCTTTAGTTGTAATAAGTTGGGTCATTTTGCTAAAGATTGTTGGTTTAGAAAGAAATATCCAAGGAAAGGGAAACATCATGCCTCAACTGTTGAGGATGATGAATGAAAAAGAAAATAGAAAAGTCCTTCTAATGAGAAAGAAAATAGAAAAGAATATTACTTGGTTTCTGCCTTATCCAGTTCAGTTTTCACGTGGCCGAAAACTTGGTTAGTAGACAATGGTGCATCAAAGAACATGACAAGGTACAAGGAGATCCTCTCAGATTTCGAGACAAAATCATTTGCAGAGCAGGTTGAGCTTGGGGATGAAAAATTTTACAAGATAGAGGGAGTAGGCTCTATCTCCTTCAGATTGGAATCTGGGGCTAGACTTCATGTTGATGAAGTATTATATGTTCTAGGGATCAAGAAGAATCTAATATCAGTTGCAACCCTTGAGGACAAGGGATATTGGGTGATCTTCAAGGACAGGAAGGCACTACAATGGGCTAAAGGAAACCACTTAAGTACAACAGAACCCATTGGAACTCGCAGTGGAGGACTGTACGTCATGTCAAGACAGTCAGTTCAGGCATTGGCTCATGATGCGATTAGCTCCAGTGAGTTGTGGCACAAAAGACTTGGACATATTCATTACAAATCTCTTCCAGATCTACAGAACATGGTATGTGGCATGCCCTCTATTTCTCTTAGTAAAAATGAAACTTGTAAGGGATGCATGCTAGGTAAAAATATAAACAAAGCATTTAGTAGTAGTGACAACAGAGCTCAGGGCATCTTAGATCTGGTTCATTCTGATGTATGTGGTCCCATGTCATCTCCCTCGCTCAGTGGTTGTTTCTATTATGCCATTTTTATTGATGATTACTCAAGAAAATGTTGGATATATTTCCTTAAAGCTAAAAGTGACACATTTGATAAATTCAAAGAGTATAAAGCCTTTATTGAAAAGAAGACAGTGAAACACATCAGAATCCTTAGAACAAACAATGGAGGAGAGTTTGAATCTCTCCAGTTTGAGGATTTCTGCAAGTCAGCAGGAATCAAGAGACAGTTGATTGTGCCATATAACCCTTGAGAGGAAAAACAGGACAATTTGTGAGGCAACAAAAGCAATGATGTTTGACCAGGATATACCAAATTCTTTATGGGCAGAAGCATCCTCCACTGCCGTGTATATTCAGAACAGGTTTCCACATGCTATATTGAAGGAAAATACTCCTAAAGAGGTCTTCTCAGGGATCAAACCTGAAGTAGGGCATCTAAGGATATTTGGGTGTCTTGTGTATATTCATGTCCCTAAGGAAAAGAGGACAAAGATGGAACCCTCATAAAAGAAAGGGGTTTTTGTGGGGTACAATGATAACTCCAAATCTTACAGGATTTATGTACCAGGTCAGAGGCAAATAGAGGTAACCAAAGATGTGACTTTCCATGAGGAATCCGCATTCAAGAAATCCAGAGAGCTTCAGCAGGAATCAGAAGCAGTTCAACCAGCGTCACCCTTTTCTGAAAATGAAGAGTCGGATGATCAGAGGGAGGAACCTCATGAAGGGCCAAGTAATGAGCCCCTAGAACCTGTTGAAGAGTTAGAAAGAACTCTTGAAGAGCCTATATCCAAAAGGAAGCCAGGGTGGCTTAAAGAAACAATGCAGGAAGCAGAAAGGATAGTTGCTCCCAAAGGAACTCTCAAAGAAAGTAAGAGGCCTCATAGGTTTGGAGGCTATGTTCCATTGATGATCAGCATTAGTGATGTCGAACCTTCTTCATTTGAAGAAGAAGATAAATTACAAGTATGGAAGGATGCCATGCTTGAGGAATACAGGTCTATTATAAAGAACAATGTTTGGGAGATTGTGTTGAGGCCAAAAGACAAATCAATGGTTTCTTCCAAATGGATATATATGATCAAACATGAAGCTGATGGAAGTGTGGAAAAGTTCAAAGCAAGATTTGTATCCAAAGGCTTCACTCAAAAATAAGGAATCAACTACGAAGAGACTTTTGCCCCTGTAGCCAGGTATACCTCCATTCGAACTATTATTGATTTAGCTTCCATTCTTGGTTGGAAGCTACATCAGATGGATGTAAAAACAACATTCTTTAATGGAAAGATTGAACAAGAGGTATTTGTGGAACAACCAAATGGTTTTGTACTGCATAACAAAGGCACTCATGTATGCAAGCTAAATAAGGCCTTGTATGGTCTTAAGCAGGATCCCAGAGTTTGGTATGACATGATTGATGGATTTCTTAAAAGCTTGGGCTTTCAAAAAAGTGATGTTGATGCAAATATGTACTTCAAGGTAAGAGGTAATCAACCTGTTATACTAATCTTGTATGTTGATGATCTCTTTATAACAGGAGATGAAGGGCTAATAGCTTGGTGAAAGAGGGAGCTAACCTCAGAATTCGAGATGAAAGACTTAGGCTTGATGCATTACTTCCTAGGATTGGAAGTGTGGCAAAGACAGGGCGAGATATATCCGGTACGAGGAAAATACACAATGGATGTACTAAAGAGGTTTGGTATGATGAATTGCAAATCCATGTCTACTCCAATGGTTACCAACCTGAGGAAGCTGCATGATTCTGATACAGGTTCAGAATTGGTGGATCTCACCATGTATAGGAAACTGATTGGATCATTGATGTAGATGATCCACACTAGGCCAGATATATTCTATGCAATGATTGCAATGAGTCAGTTCATGATTGAACCAAGACAGAGACACTGGGTGACAAAAAAGCACATCTTGAGATATTTCAGAGGGACCATTACTTATGGTCTGAGATATACATCCAGTGGTGGTTTATTTCTACATGGGTATGTAGATGTTGACTGGGTAGGAATCCCAATGGATCGGAAGAGTACTTACGGATACTGCTTCAGTTTAGGATCCGCTATGATCTCTTGGTCAAGCCGGAAGAAAGGATCCATTGCACAAAGTACAGCAGAGACTGAGTACATTGCAGCAAGTGATGCTAGCAAGGAAGCAGTATGGCTCAAAAAATTGGTTTCTGGGTTGTTTGGTGATAAGATCGAGATGACAGTGGTTCACTATGATAATCAAAGTTTCATAAAATTGACAAAGAACCTAGTATTTCACGATAGGTCAAAACATATTGACATGAGGTAAAACTACATCCGAGACTTGGTCCAGAGAAAAACTGTGAAGTTACATTACATAGCCACGAGCGAGCAGGTAGCGTATATCCTGACCAAGCCTCTGACCTCGAGATAGTTTGTGCAGTTGAGAGGAAAGATTGGTGTGGTTGGGAATGACTACCTCAGTGAGAGGGATTGTTAAGTTTGGGAACATCGACAGTCATTCTCCAATGAGAGGCCATATGGGCCACCCTGAGGCTAGCTAGGGAGATTTGGAGAATTAACTAGTCTTGTGAGGTATTGACAAAAGCCAGGGGGAACGTACAACCTCTTTGAGTCAAACCAAAATTCAAGACAAACGAGATGGTATGTGAGTCTAATGCAAAAGTCAGGGGGAACGTACAACCTCTATGAGCATAGACAGTCTAGTGAAAAAGTTAGGGGGGACGTACAACCTCTGTGAGCATAGACAATCTAGTGCAAAAGTCAGGGGGAACGTACAACCTCTGTGAACCTAGTCAAGCCTTGTGAGCCATGAGAAAAATTCAAGGCATCTAGCAAAAGTTAGGTTGAATATAAAATTCCTATGAACTAGAAACAAACGATATTCCTAATATTGCAAATGATATAAATGTATTGATCTAGTGCGTTGGCACATGTAACATTATCCACCATGAAGAAAATTTCAAATTGCCTTGTAAAGAGTCAAGATGTAGAAGTCAAAGTTGCATGTCTAAGTCAAAGACAATGTTGTCAAGTTGTCGCATGTTGCATGCATGTCTAGTTGCATGTTGCATGCATGACATGTGCATGCTAAGTTAGTACGCATGCATGCCAAGTCAAGGGTGAGTTGTAACTGAAGTCTCAAGTCTAGTTCTATTTTTGAACTAAAGTGTGAAGTTGAGTTATGTTAAGCATGAAAACAAGTTCCTAATTCGAGCCATCTACTTTTCCTCTTCACTCCTTTATAAGCAGAGGTCAACCCCTCTCTTCTACACAGTTCATATGCAGGTTAAGGGTGAAGCATATTAGAGGCGCATATCGGTGATATAGAGGTAGCATAATAGAATCACATATCAACATATAGAGGCAGCATATAAAGGCACATAACAGTGTTGTAGTAACAACATAATAGAGTCGCATATCAGCATATAGAGGCAGTATACAAAGGCGCATAACAGTGTTGTAGTAACAACATAGAGAGGCAGCATAATAGAGGCGCATATCAGTGATATASAGACAGATATTGAGGTGCATAGCAATGTTGTAGAAGCACATTTCAGTGCCTTAGAGGCAGCATATCAGAGGCGCATATCAATCAATTAGAGACAACTTAAACAACCCATATCAGAGTTGATATATCTCAATCTTTGAAAGAAAATGGGATACATCTATGTCAACAAATTCTCTTAGTTCCTTGTCAAGTCAGAGTCATCTTGGCAAGCTTTTTAAGAGTAGAACATTCATGGTGGATATTTGTAAGTGATCTTACATTATTAATGCAATAAAGGAATATCGTTTGTTGGGGTTTTTCTCCCCGTACAGGGTTTCCCCAAGGTATATGTGTTGTTGATGTACATGCTTACGTATCTATTGACGTGTATTAAGCTGGAATCAAAGTGTCAAAGAAAATAAAAGAATTAATCCGCATAAGAAATCAAGCTCAAAATTTAACATCATGAAGTGTGATGCAGAACCCAACTTGTATTACATCGTTGTTGATGGTGAGATGCTTATGCTTATTCTCTATGTTGATGATTTGTTCATTACAAGTGCAAAGAAACTTATTGAGGGCTGCAAGGGGGATCTTGCCTCGGAGTATGACATGAAGATATAGGGCCAATGCATTACTTTCTGGGGTTAGAGGTGTGGCANGACACCTAAAATTGACCTAGATCAGCCTTAATATTTCAGCCTAAGTCTGACTTAGGCTTGTAGCCAAAATTCATCTTTGAGTGGAATGTGGGGCCCAAGTAGAGAAGGAACACCTCCTAAAGGTGGTTTATAGTGGAGTGTTGGACTCTGTTCAAAGGGGGGTGCACTACCTAATGGAGAGTGGGGTCCAGCAACCCCAATCTCAGTCATTGAGGCCCAAGGTTAGGCACACATCTCAAGGTAAATGGGGGGATGCTAGGTAGATAAAAGGAGGTTGAGGGTGAAAGGACTACACACATTCTCATTTGTGAGTTGAGCAAGTGAGTTGAAGGAGGGAGCCGAAGCTGAGGAGAGTTGAGGAGTTTGAGAAAAATAGAGCAGCCAACTTCAAAGGTTCTTGAGGGCTATTTGAGCAGAGCAAGGGTAGCAAGGAACTAGCATAATTTGTTGAGTGGGCAGTGGGATACAACTCATCTTCTCAGGTTCATACATGTTGTTCAATAGGTTATACAGGTCTGTACTATATAGCAMCTAGTACAGTAAAKATTTATGGGTTGTTCAGAGGCCCAAAAGAGTGCCTAGGCGAGGCCCAAAAGGGCGCATTAAGGCAGTCGTACAACACCCATAAGTAGCCAAGACAACTGGGACGTAYAATGCCTAGAACAAGGTAAAATTGGTGTTGTAAGAATTTTTGTAGTTGTTGTTATAGTTTTATGAGTTTTACTGTGTGTAAATGTTGTTGTAAAACTTGCTCAAGAAGCTCAATAAAGCCCCTCCTTGCTGGTTTTCCCGACACTGGGGTTTCCAGGGTACTTCCTGTGTTGTCCAATTTATGTGTGTGATTTTTGTGCATGCTTCTACTGTTATTTCTGGTTAATTAACTCAGTTGTAGGTAATTTTGCATAATTTCTAGAATTATATCAGCTAGTATAATTTCTATGTTTAAGCAAATTATTGGCAATTACTTCATGTATTGAGTTWAGGAAAATTCAACATGGTATCAGAGCGCAGCCTCTGAGTACAGAAAGAGCCTAGTGACTTTTTGTGCAAATCRGGAGGAGTAAATCAGCAAGTGGGACGTGTGACCAGGAAGTGTGTGGGTGAAACAGGGCAGCAGACTCAAATGGCCAGTACAGGCTTAAGGGTTGAGGACAGGCTGGATGGAGCCTCAAATTTATGTCCTTGGAGGGAGCGGAGCCTCAAATTCTGGCTTGGAATCACTAACTACTACTGGTTTGTGGATTTGTCGGTGTTTATTGAGCTATTAAGTGCATACTAGATTCATTCAACACATGAAGATCATCATACATTCAAGATATAGAAGCACAAGCAAAGATCTGACCCTTTTATTATAAACAATGTGGGATCAATACAATAGATGGCCGAACTGGCATAAACCTCAGATGGTCGTACAACAATAGATATGAGCTGCTACAAAATGCTCCCGTCAATACAAAAGAAGCCTCTAAAGGCTGAATAAGTAATGAATTCCAGTATCAAGCAGATCTGAATGTCAAACCCTTCAACCAGAGAGTGCCACGCTCCAAGTGGAGACAGAAGCCNTGCAGTCTTCCCAGTATTATCGAATGTCGGCATCACCTCGGCCCACTTTGTGAAATAATCAACAACTACAATAATGTAACCATGCCCCCCGACCGAGTGAGGGTGACATGTCATGAAATCAATGCCCCATTTATCAAAAGGACCAACTGAGACTACAGGATGAAGGGGAGCAGGATGCGATCGAATCTTCTGATTATAAGTTTGGCAGGCATGACACTTCTGAATAGCAGTAATGCAGTCAGTGAATAAGGAAGGCCAAAAGTAACCTGCACATAAGATCTTCTAGGCAGTAGCATACCCAAACATATGACCACCACATGCTCCTGAATGGAAGTCATTCAAATCTTTCTCAGCTTCGTCAAAAGTCAAACAACGCCGAAAGATAGAGTCAATACCTCGACAGTAAAGAATATCACCGAGGATAATATAATGACGTGCTTGATAATGGACACGACGTCATTCATTACTGGACAAAGCAGGTCGGAAAGTTTGATTTTGGAGATATATAATGATATCTTTGTACCAAATATCGTTGGTACTGATAAGGAAAAGTGACTCGTTAGGTAACGAATCGACTGCTACCTTTCCGTGGCAGTGTGGGGAAAATCACAAATTAACTCAGCGAAAACTAGAGATTTCTTCGACGTGGCGTGATCGAATTCCAAATTGAGATCCTGGAGAATAACAATCCACTTGGATTACTTGCCCCCCAGCAATTGACATGTCAATATGTGTTGCATGGGGTTACAGTGTGAAATCACTGTAGTTTTCCTGGAGAGAATATAATGATGAAAACGTTGGACTGCTTGGACAACAGCCAAGGCCAGCTTCTCAACATGTTGGTACTTGATTTTCGTGGATGATAAAATTCTACTCAAGTAATAGATAACATGTTCATCGTGGTTATCATCCTCTTGAACGAGGACCATGCCGATAGTATACTCGGACGCAGCTAGATAAAGAAAGTAATCTCGACTATAATCCGGAGGAAAAAGAAGAGGAGATTTTGTGAGGGATAACTTTAAAGCTTCAAAAGCATTATTAGCAACCTTATCCCAGACAAACTTAGAACCTTTCTTTAGAAGTCGTGTGAAATCGCGAGTAATCTCGGTGTAATTCGGGATGAACCGACGAAGAAAGTTTGCTTTCCCCTGCAAACTTTGTAACTGGAGCAGTGAAGAAGGAGGAGGGAGATTAAGAATCGCCTCAACTTTGATAGGATCTACCCGGATCCCATGGCGTGAAACAATGAAACCGAGGAGATGGCCGGATTCGACGCAAAAGACACATTTATGAGGATTCATGCGAATGCGATAGAATCGGCAACGAACAAAAATTGCTCGGAGATGAGGAGGGTGATCGACTCGACGTAAAGAATGAGTCGGCAAATCGTCCAAATATGATTGAACAATATGCTTGATATTGTGAAATGCGTAAGACATAGCACGTTGAAACGTAGCACCTGCATTCTTCAGACCGAAGGGAAGTTTTCTGTAGGCGAAAGTACCCAAGGACAAATAAAATTCATTTTATGTTGGTCCTCAGGAGCGATATTGATTTGATTATAGCCGGAAAATCCATCCATGAGGGAAAAGATTTCACTGCCGGCACAGTCATAGATGATTTGGTCAACGAAAGGGGTTGGAAAATTGTCCTTTGGAAAAGCTTTGTTGATATCCTGATAATCAACACAAACGCGTATACTACCACCCTTTTTATCAATCGGTACGGGGTTGGAAACCCATTCTGTCAATGCCACGGGGTAAATGAAACCAGCTTTAAGAAGTTTTTCAACTTCAAGTTTAATAGTTGATCAGGAGACAACTCGTCAAAAGAAGAAGTAGTAGGGTTTGCCGATTGAATGGCTTGATAAGCCGACTCAACCGGACTTAACGACATAACGTCATTGTAACGAACATGATCTCCAAGATCAGGGACTACCCAAGGGTCAATAGACACCGGAAGTTCATGAGGTACAGTAGAGATCATATTAATAGAAGCAATAAACGTGCATGGAAGATCAGGTGGTGGTGGTATGGGGAAAGTACCCATTAGTGAAGAGTCTTTTAAAAGACCGACCCTGACATTCTCATAACCCGGTGGGGTTTTAGCGATGAAAGGCACATTGCCAACATGAGTATCAGCATTAAAAAAGGAAAGTTGATCGACCGTAACCAATTTTCCTTGGTGAGGAAATTGTACGACACGAAAAAGGGTTGACACGACAGCACGCATAGAATCGACCCAGCTTCGACCAAGTAGAAGATTATAATCTAAGGGAGTATCGAAAACTTCCACTTCCACCTGAACGGTC
>JZKD02S1359648.1:0-11553 GCA_000966675.3 Picea glauca
ATCTTACTCGCTTTCATGATTTAGTGGGATCATCCTAACCTCCTCACCTTATCCTCTTCAACTTATAAAAGGAGAGGAGTTCTCATGGAGAAAGTTAGTTTTTGTAGCTTTGGTAGCTTGGAGCTTTTGGGATTGGCTAAGTTGGATTTGTCTTGGAATTATTAGCTTGGTTAGAGTGGTTTTGAGTTTTTCCTTTCTCAAGATAGATTGTGAATACTATCAGATCTGTGCTCTCAGAATTCTTGGAGTGAAAGTGTGTGGGGAAAAAAGGACATTTGGAAGGGACCTTACGACATCAAAGCCATGGTTGTAATCTCTCTTTCACATTTAATATGATACAGTAATATGATTCGTTCCTATAAATCTTGTTTTGTTTTATTGTATGATTCCTTGATCACATACATAGGTTTATATTGAGTTTATGCTATTACTATCACTTTGGTTGGTTGCATTCTTTTGCAGGATCATCACTGTATGAGCATTGGAACGGAGGTAGGGTGGTAATGGCGAGAGGAAGCGACATTTAAATGGTATGTTACCCATCCCTCTTTGGTTAGTAAATTAAATATCTAAAATTTAAGGAAAGCGTCATGTTTTGGTGTGTTTTGTTCTAGATCTAGGTGGATGTACGTAGATTAGTTAGTGTCCACACTTACTGATTAGTCCAATAATAGTACATGATTGTTTAGGATAAATCCACGTATATACAACTCTTTCATAAGGACATGACATGTATGTATACGATTGCCAGGTAAAAACCCGTGTATATATGTTAAAAACTTGTTAGGCTAAGGATAAGGCCAAGAAGCTCATACTCAAAATGAACAGAGGTTGTAAAGAAATCAGACGACAAGAAACTCAATATAAATGAGATCAATCAAAGGATAAAAACACTCCAAACCCCGAAAAGAAGATTGTTTCGCCACTACGGTCGCCAATTTTGTTACGAGGAAGAAATCTCTATGGAAAGGGGTAAACCACAACAGATGGAAATGACTGCATAAATCAACTCTAATCCCATGTATTCCATATAAAAAAATGTGCTAACAATAAAATATAAATATCCTACCTCATCCAAACGTTCAATGAAGTCCACCGTTGATAACTTGACTCAAAGAAACACACCTACAACTTGTCCTCAACAACCAAGAAATGCAAGAATAATCCATCAACATTCATAAAAAATACGCCCATGGAACAATAATTCAAATATTTTCAAGATATTAATTGGATGAGAAAAGAGTATTTCTATTAAAATGTAATCAACATAAGTGAATGAATTACAAACTTCTGTGTCATCACGGTTCAGAACCGAGAAACTAAGTCCCTTCTAGCTAAGCATCCACCAGTTCAATCCTCCACCAAAGGCAAGATCATGTAAGAGATAGAATGAGGGTCTCAATCAAGTAGGGAAGATCTTGGGGGCTGAACAATGTGTTCATACTTAAAAGGACAAAGGTATGCAGACTCAATATGAAGTGAATAATTTTTCCAGAGTAACTTTTCTATCAAAGTTGAATACTTCTCCTCTTTTCCATAGCTCAGATATGACCCATTTATAGAATTCAAGTGGAACTGAATGGCCTCGTCGATACGTCAAGGATCATGGATCCCATTATGTGACATGGATACCCGAAACTTTTTTTAATTTTTTTTCACAAAACTCGATTTACGCGGGCTGTAGTGGTGCAACCTGTGTATACACATGTTGTATAATAGTTAGGGTACGTATATGTGGAAAAATATTATTTTTAGCTCTGGGATTTGCAAAAAGGGACTTCAAGTTTGCATATGGAAATGGAAAAAGGCATTCTAAGAAAATTTTCATAGGGTGAGGCAAATCTTTCTATAACAATTGTGCGGTACATTGTAGATGGATGTGAGATCTAGTACTGAATTCCTATTATATTTCTTAATTAAGACAAGTCATTAAAAATGTATTTTAGTTGTGCTACCAAAGTTCTGAATTATTGACATATGATTGATTAAGTATTTATAATCTCTTGGACCATTTAAAAATAGGTTGATTTCTCTTGCGCTTTTAGAATAATGATTGACATATGATTGATTAAGGATTTATTTAAAAATAAGTTGATTACTCTTGCGCTTTTAGAATAATTATTGACATATAATTTATTAAGAATTTATAATCTCTTGCACCCTTTAAAATAAAGTTGAATACTCTTTTGCCTTGTAATTAATGTGGATGTATGATTGTTCTAGAAATTAGTTAGAATACTTGCACACCATGAAATACATGTTGATGTATGATTGATAAGTTGACGATGACCCTTGTGCCTGAATAATTGATTATTAGGTTTATTGATTTGATCTAGTTGATCTTGGCCTGATGGATTAGTGTGATGTAGACACCTTCTTTTTTCTCACAATAGTCCCCATCCCTGAGACCTTAAATGGTCAAATTCAATCTGATGAATCCTAGGCTTGAGCATTGCTTATGTGTCCCGGAGGTCCTAACCATGCATGATAGGTTGGGCGAGTAGTTCTTTATCATTCAGTGATATGGTTGATCGGTATTATCTTTTCTTTGGTTGATTGTGATGTGTTGAACTACATCAGTATGTTGTTTATGTGTTGATAAGGTGTCACTATCATTTATGTTAATGTGTTGACTTGTGTCATTATTGATTTTGATGATGTGTCTCTTGTAATGATTTTAATTATGATGGAGTGTTGATTACGCATTTGTATGAATTATGTGTGACAATTCTTTATCCTAATGCAAAAAAAAAAAATATTCTTCATTTGTTCTCATAATGGTGGGGTTGTTACATATGGTATTAGAGGAGGTTCAACCTCGCAACATGGGATCATTATGCCTTCCATTGTATTAAGCAGTTTAATAATAACTTATTTCTAAATAAAATTGAAATTTGTTCATGCAGGTAATCATGGTTAGAGGACGCCATGGAGGTAGATGACATGGTGATAGGTGTAGAGGTGCGATGCCTCTAGTAGAATCCATGCCAGAGGGATCTAACCCCCAAGGAGAAGAAAAATTCATTGGATAGGAGAAAATTGTTGTGGAGGATGTGGTTGGGATGATGAGGTCCTTCCAAAGGATTTCAAAGGCCTTGATTAACTAACTATATAGAGATGAGGGCAAGGCTCCTCTACCCCCTAAGGGTCCACAATGCGCTCTAGCTCACAGTGGTATCATTCACAGAGAACTCAATAAGGTCAAGTTTCCCGAGTTCATGGGTGCCATGGATGGTGCAACCGCCAAGGCATGGTTGTAGAACATTGTGATGTGCTTCGCACTTCGTGACTACGCCTACAACATGAAAGTTTGCATGGTAGTATTTCAGCTAAAGGGGAGAGATCTTCTATGGTGGAAGACACTCCTACCACAACTGAACATGGTCTTCAAAGACATGTCATGGGAACTATTCAAGGAGAGGTTTTGGGAGAGGTATTTATTAGAGGAATTCATTGAGCACCAACCCAATGAGTTCAACATCTTATGATAGGGTGGTTTTATAGTTCTGGATTATGAGGACCGATTCATGGAGTTGCTTAGGTATGCTCCACATCTAAGAACAGAGAAGTTGAAGGTCAAAAATTTTGTGTTTGACCTTAACCTCAAAATCTATGCGAAGGTGAGGATCCTAATGCCATAGACATTACACAATGCAGTTCAGAAGGCCCTCATAAATGAGAAAGATCTAACCAACGAGTGTCACAGAAGGACTACTGCAAGATCGACTAAAAAAATGATGACAGGTGTGCAGCAACATCAGACACCAACCCAACATACATCAGAGTATTGAAAGACATTGAAAGGATCCATGTTTACAACACCATGACGATCAACTCCTAAGAAGACGAGTCCCTATAGAGGACCACATCATCAGTAGCAATGTCGCCTGTAGCAGCTGCAGTTTAGGCTTGTTCAACACAACAAACCAAGATTTTAGGTTGGTAGGCCAACAACTCCTACTTCGAGGACACAGAGCAATGGACCAAAGACTAGATGTTGGACATGTGAAGAGCCACATTTCTAGCATGAGTATCTGGTTGAGAGGGCCACATCAACTGGGTCAGCTGAACACCCTACACTTGGAGATTTTGGCAAGGCCCACTGGATTCATGCAACAATTAATAATTCCCATGACGAGCACCAGTACACTGTGCTCGAGACATCAGGTACCATTGTCGATCAAACATTTAGTATTTTGATAAATCCCAGTGATACAAAGAGATTTATTTCTAGTGCATTGCTGAATATAATTAAGGTAAAGGAAGTCGAACAAGATGAGTTTAGATATGTAGAAATGGCTTCGGATTCCAAACAGAAGGTTAGGGGAAGAGTTATGGGTTGTCACATTAACTTGGGAGATTTTGTAACGACGTCNTCTCTTTCACATTTAATATGATACAGTAATATGATTCTTTCCTATAAAGCTTGTTTTGTTTTATTGTATGATTCCTTGATCACATACATAGGTTTATATTGAGTTTATGCTATTAGTATCACTTTGGTTGGTTGCATTCTTTTGTAGGATCATCATTGTATGAGCATTGGAATGGAGGTAGGATGGTAATGGCGAGAGGAAGAGACATTTAAACGGTATGTTACCCATCCCTCTTTGGTTAGTAAATTAAATATCTAAAATTTAAGGAAAGCGTCATGTTCTGGTGTGTTTTGTTCTAGATCTAGGTGGATGTAGGGAGATTAGTTAGTGTCCACACCTACCGATTAGTCTGATAATAGTACATGATTGTTTAGGATAAATCCACGTATATACAACTCTTTCATAAGGACATGACATGTATGTATGCGATTGCTAGGTAAAAACCCGTGTATATATGTTAAACAATTGTTAGGCTAAGGATAAGGCCAAGAAGCTCATACTCAAAATGAACAGAGGTTGTAAAGAAATCAGATGACAAGAAACTCAATATAAATGAGATCAATCAAAGGATAAAAACACTCCAAACCCCGAAAAGAAGATTGTTTCGCCACTACGGTCGCCAATTTTGTTACGAGGAAGAAATCTCTATGGAAAGGGGTAAACCACAACAGATGGAAATGACTGCATAAATCAACTCTAATCCCATGTATTCCATATAAAAAAATGTGCTAACAATAAAATATAAATATCCTACCTCATCCAAACGTTCAATGAAGTCCACCGTTGATAACTTGACTCAAAGAAACACACCTACAACTTGTCCTCAACAACCAAGAAATGCAAGAATAATCCATCAACATTCATAAAAAATACGCCCATGGAACAATAATTCAAATATTTTCAAGATATTAATTGGATGAGAAAAGAGTATTTCTATTAAAATGTAATCAACATAAGTGAATGAATTACAAACTTCTGTGTCATCACGGTTCAGAACCGAGAAACTAAGTCCCTTCTAGCTAAGCATCCACCAGTTCAATCCTCCACCAAAGGCAAGATCATGTAAGAGATAGAATGAGGGTCTCAATCAAGTAGGGAAGATCTTGGGGGCTGAACAATGTGTTCATACTTAAAAGGACAAAGGTATGCAGACTCAATATGAAGTGAATAATTTTTCCAGAGTAACTTTTCTATCAAAGTTGAATACTTCTCCTCTTTTCCATAGCTCAGATATGACCCATTTATAGAATTCAAGTGGAACTGAATGGCCTCGTCGATACGTCAAGGATCATGGATCCCATTATGTGACATGGATACCCGAAACTTTTTTTAATTTTTTTTCACAAAACTCGATTTACGCGGGCTGTAGTGGTGCAACCTGTGTATACACATGTTGTATAATAGTTAGGGTACGTATATGTGGAAAAATATTATTTTTAGCTCTGGGATTTGCAAAAAGGGACTTCAAGTTTGCATATGGAAATGGAAAAAGGCATTCTAAGAAAATTTTCATAGGGTGAGGCAAATCTTTCTATAACAATTGTGCGGTACATTGTAGATGGATGTGAGATCTAGTACTGAATTCCTATTATATTTCTTAATTAAGACAAGTCATTAAAAATGTATTTTAGTTGTGCTACCAAAGTTCTGAATTATTGACATATGATTGATTAAGTATTTATAATCTCTTGGACCATTTAAAAATAGGTTGATTTCTCTTGCGCTTTTAGAATAATGATTGACATATGATTGATTAAGGATTTATTTAAAAATAAGTTGATTACTCTTGCGCTTTTAGAATAATTATTGACATATAATTTATTAAGAATTTATAATCTCTTGCACCCTTTAAAATAAAGTTGAATACTCTTTTGCCTTGTAATTAATGTGGATGTATGATTGTTCTAGAAATTAGTTAGAATACTTGCACACCATGAAATACATGTTGATGTATGATTGATAAGTTGACGATGACCCTTGTGCCTGAATAATTGATTATTAGGTTTATTGATTTGATCTAGTTGATCTTGGCCTGATGGATTAGTGTGATGTAGACACCTTCTTTTTTCTCACAATAGTCCCCATCCCTGAGACCTTAAATGGTCAAATTCAATCTGATGAATCCTAGGCTTGAGCATTGCTTATGTGTCCCGGAGGTCCTAACCATGCATGATAGGTTGGGCGAGTAGTTCTTTATCATTCAGTGATATGGTTGATCGGTATTATCTTTTCTTTGGTTGATTGTGATGTGTTGAACTACATCAGTATGTTGTTTATGTGTTGATAAGGTGTCACTATCATTTATGTTAATGTGTTGACTTGTGTCATTATTGATTTTGATGATGTGTCTCTTGTAATGATTTTAATTATGATGGAGTGTTGATTACGCATTTGTATGAATTATGTGTGACAATTCTTTATCCTAATGCAAAAAAAAAAAATATTCTTCATTTGTTCTCATAATGGTGGGGTTGTTACATATGGTATTAGAGGAGGTTCAACCTCGCAACATGGGATCATTATGCCTTCCATTGTATTAAGCAGTTTAATAATAACTTATTTCTAAATAAAATTGAAATTTGTTCATGCAGGTAATCATGGTTAGAGGACGCCATGGAGGTAGATGACATGGTGATAGGTGTAGAGGTGCGATGCCTCTAGTAGAATCCATGCCAGAGGGATCTAACCCCCAAGGAGAAGAAAAATTCATTGGATAGGAGAAAATTGTTGTGGAGGATGTGGTTGGGATGATGAGGTCCTTCCAAAGGATTTCAAAGGCCTTGATTAACTAACTATATAGAGATGAGGGCAAGGCTCCTCTACCCCCTAAGGGTCCACAATGCGCTCTAGCTCACAGTGGTATCATTCACAGAGAACTCAATAAGGTCAAGTTTCCCGAGTTCATGGGTGCCATGGATGGTGCAACCGCCAAGGCATGGTTGTAGAACATTGTGATGTGCTTCGCACTTCGTGACTACGCCTACAACATGAAAGTTTGCATGGTAGTATTTCAGCTAAAGGGGAGAGATCTTCTATGGTGGAAGACACTCCTACCACAACTGAACATGGTCTTCAAAGACATGTCATGGGAACTATTCAAGGAGAGGTTTTGGGAGAGGTATTTATTAGAGGAATTCATTGAGCACCAACCCAATGAGTTCAACATCTTATGATAGGGTGGTTTTATAGTTCTGGATTATGAGGACCGATTCATGGAGTTGCTTAGGTATGCTCCACATCTAAGAACAGAGAAGTTGAAGGTCAAAAATTTTGTGTTTGACCTTAACCTCAAAATCTATGCGAAGGTGAGGATCCTAATGCCATAGACATTACACAATGCAGTTCAGAAGGCCCTCATAAATGAGAAAGATCTAACCAACGAGTGTCACAGAAGGACTACTGCAAGATCGACTAAAAAAATGATGACAGGTGTGCAGCAACATCAGACACCAACCCAACATACATCAGAGTATTGAAAGACATTGAAAGGATCCATGTTTACAACACCATGACGATCAACTCCTAAGAAGACGAGTCCCTATAGAGGACCACATCATCAGTAGCAATGTCGCCTGTAGCAGCTGCAGTTTAGGCTTGTTCAACACAACAAACCAAGATTTTAGGTTGGTAGGCCAACAACTCCTACTTCGAGGACACAGAGCAATGGACCAAAGACTAGATGTTGGACATGTGAAGAGCCACATTTCTAGCATGAGTATCTGGTTGAGAGGGCCACATCAACTGGGTCAGCTGAACACCCTACACTTGGAGATTTTGGCAAGGCCCACTGGATTCATGCAACAATTAATAATTCCCATGACGAGCACCAGTACACTGTGCTCGAGACATCAGGTACCATTGTCGATCAAACATTTAGTATTTTGATAAATCCCAGTGATACAAAGAGATTTATTTCTAGTGCATTGCTGAATATAATTAAGGTAAAGGAAGTCGAACAAGATGAGTTTAGATATGTAGAAATGGCTTCGGATTCCAAACAGAAGGTTAGGGGAAGAGTTATGGGTTGTCACATTAACTTGGGAGATTTTGTAACGACGTCCGACCTATATGTCACAATATTAGGATCTTATGACATCATGATCGATATGGAATAGTTGGAATCACATGATGAGATACTCAGATATAATACAAAATGGTTGAGTTTGACCGATGATGAGGGACAATGAAGAGTTATTGTGGGAAGAAACCAGGGAGTGTTCCCGAGGTTTGTTTCATCCCTAGAACTAAAGAATAAAATGCACAAAGGATGAAAGTTATATGAAATATTAGCATTGAATGATAAGGTATTCGTAGAAGGATTATAAAACCTTCTGTTAGTACAAAAGTTTGTGGACGTGTTCCCAAAAGAGTTATGAGGTTTTTCGCCCGAAAGAGAGCTAGAGTTTACCATCAAATTGAAACCTGGAAGTGAACCAATAATAGGAACACCTTATCATATGTCGATACCTAAGTTACAGGAGTTGAAAATGAAACTAAATGAGTTGTTGGACCTAGGACTTATCCAACCAATTTTGTCACCTTGGGGTGTGCTTGTTATTTTCATAAGAAAGAAGGATGGGTCATGGAGACTCTGTATTGACTACTGTCAATTGAACAAGGAAACGATCAAGAACCAATATCTGTTTCCAAGAATAAATGATTTATTTGACCAAATGAGAGGTGTGACTATGTTTTCAAAGATCAACTTGAGATTAGGATATCACCGTTTACTTATCAAAGAGGAAGAAATTCCTAAGACCGCATTAAAGATGAAGTTTGAACATTACGAGTTTATTCTTTTACCGTTTGGACTGAAAAACTCCCCATGGGTATTCATGAGCTTGATGAATGGGGTGTTTCATGAATACTTGGAAAAAAAAATTCAAGTATTCATTGACGACATATTGATATGTTCTTGGATGACAAAAGAACATGAAAAACATTTTCACTTGGTACTATAGTGTTTACGAGAAAAAAAATTATACAGGAAACTGTCGAAATGATTTTTTTATCAATCAAGGATTCATTATTTAGGGAATGTTATCTCTGCCAAAGAAATCATTATGGATAGAGAGAAGTTAGAGGCTATTATGGAGTGTCTTTCACTAACGAACATACCATAAGTACATATCTTTATGGGTTTAGTAGGATATTACAGAGGGTTCATCAAAGGTTTTTCAAATATAGAAAATCCGATCATGGAATTGTAGAAGAAAAACAACAAGTTTGTATGGACCAAGAAGTGCACAGAAGAATTTCGAAGGATAAAGGGTTTTTTGATGACAACACTGATACTAAAAGTCCCCGACATGGACCATGGATTATTGGTATGCACGGATGCATCCGAGGAAGGTCTAGGCGAAGTATTCATGCAAGAATATCTAGTGATTGCTTACACCTCAAGAAAATTAAGAAAGCGTGAGGAGAACTACGCGACGAATGATTTGGAATTATTGGCAATTGTGTATGCCACGAGAGTGTGGAGACACTATTTGATTGGACAAAAATTATAACTAAAGAAAAACCATTGTGGTTTGAAGCACATTTTTATGTAAAGCACTTGAACGTGCGACAAAGGCGTTGGTCTAAATTTCTTAGTGAATACGTTTTTTAGATTACTTACATAAAAGGAATAATGAACAGAGTGGAAGATGTGTTGAGTCAGAGATCACACATATTTTCGATGATTATTATTTAGAAAAATCTTCGAGAAAAGATTATGACCATATAGTTTGATGATGACTAGTATAAACAAGTTTAGGAAATTATCGGACAAGACACCATGTTGGTACCAAAGTTTGAAGGATATACATTGGACAATGACATATTGATGAGGTATAATAACTCGATTTATGTACTACCTAATGAAGAATTGAGAAGTTTGATCTTAAGAGAAGCTCATAGAGCAGTGTACATGGCTCATCCAAGAGTCATGGAGATTAGAATAGACCTTAAGCCCTTATTTTTCTGGAAAGGAATGAAGAAGGACATAGTTAGGTACATGGTGAGGTGTCTAGAATGTCATCAAGTGAAGGTTGAACATAGACATCTAGTAGGATTACTACAACCACACATTATTCTGGAATCGCAATCAGAGGTAATTTCGATGGACTTTATTGTTGCATTTTCATTGAAGGAAAGGAGGCACAACTCGATTTTTGTGTTATTTGACATTCTGACGAAGAGTGCACATTTTATTCCCATGTGCATGACGTACCAAGCGCTAGACCTGGATAGAGTTTTTATCAGCGAGATTGTGAGATTACATGGAGTGCCCAAAAGGATCATATATGATAGAGGATCAATGTTTACAGGACATTTTTGGACCAATTTCCAAGAGGCCTTGGGGACACAACTCAACTTTATTACAACATATCACCCTAAGAAAGATGGGAAGATAGAAAGAGAGAACCAAACTTTGGAAGATATGTTGCATATGTACATTATGGACCAACATAAGCATTGGGAATATTTCTTTCCACTGGTAGAGTTTGTGTACAACAATAGCTATCAAAGTACCATTAAGATGGCACCTTTGAATTTCTTTATGGGTGATTGTTTCAGACACCATTGAGCTGGGATCGACTTGAGGATAGGGTCCTAGTAGGACCAGAAGCGATCCAAGAAATGGAAGAACAAATTCAAATGATGAGAAAAAGGATTAAAGAAGAAGAAGATCGACATAAAAGTTATGTCGATGCACATCGCGTTGAACGCAATTATGAAGTTGACGATCGAGTTTTCTTGCAGGTGAAACTGCACAAGAGTTCAATCAAGTTTTAAAAGGGTGCTAAACTCTCTCCTAGGTTTGTGGGACCTTTTGTAGTTATGGAAAGGAAGGGATCAATGGCTTATCAACTAGCCTTGCCTAATTATTTGAGGTGTATGCATGATATTTTTCATGTAGTTATTTTAAGACATTATGTTAGTGATCCTACACATGTGATTGACATGAGTTATTTGTAGGTGTCAGAAGAGGGTGCACTCACGGTAGAGCCAATTCGCATTCTGGACCATCACATTCTACAACTATGCCTTCGAACAATCAATCAAGTCAAGGCCCAGTGGGACAATTATAGTCCACACTCGGCTCCCTGGGAGGACGCATATGATATGTGCCAACAATTTCCATATTTATTTGATAGTTAGACATTTAGATCTTGTCAAATTCTTTATT